>JAOSBL010000004.1:11288145-11300199 GCA_027568915.1 Erythroxylum roraimae | reverse complement strand
AGGTAAACAAAATAATTCAACTACAAGTGTATATATTCTGGTGTGTCTAATATAATAGATGACTACCCAGATAAAATACCCAGATTTTGCTACTTTGAACGCATTAATCCCTCTGCTTACTTTGTGTGAATGTCCCCGCTGAGTACTGTATTTAAGGTCTTTTGGCCACCATGCGTCTTCTCCACCAAATTCCCTCACTCTTAGTTGTCGCCACCGTTTTATTCATTTTATGAATTTTGTGAACAGTAACTTGGACCAAGTTACTGTTCACATAAATCTCCATCACATCTCACTGGCGAGAGCATCTTCAACACCTTAGGACCAAGTTACTGTTCACATAAATCTCCATCACATCTCACTGGCGAGAGCTTCTTCAACACCTTACAGCTCCCTCCCTCATCTTGCCATCATCGCATTCCAAAAAAATAAAAATAAAAACAAACGAAAACATACACAGCTAGCAGCCGCACGCTGGAGAACAACCACAACTAGAGAACAAGGGAATGAAGTTACGCAATGTATAAAGATTAGATAGCAGTACCTGAGCGAAGAAGAGATGGGGAGGGAAGCACACAGCTAGCAGCCGCACACTGGAGAACCCAACCTAACCCACGATACTGGAGAACCCACGACACTAGAGAACCCAACCTAACCCACGACACTGGAGAAGAAGCTTCGGGACGGAGACAGCCGAAGTGGAAGACGTCAAAGAGGGATAAACGCAGAAGCATAAAGTTGTCCCGATAAGAATTGGTATTCGTCGAATAGATAAAGATAGGTAGTATCCAGTTTTATATATTCTCCATATTTTAAGAATACATATTCTACATGCTTACTTATTCTGTGTTTAGTGAGTAACCAAACACAAGTTTAATAATATGTTAGGAATAGGGGGGAATAGAATAGCTATTCCCTTATACCAAACATCCCGTTAGGAGTGATTAAGAATGATATCGCGGATGATTAAATTAAATATAAGATGGAATAATAATAATTATTATTTATATAATCAGACTTCTTTTTACTTAATTACACAATTGCATCAGTTGACATCTATTGTGTCAACAGGTCGAGATGAAGAAGAAATGAAAAAGAAACTAGACCAACAATAATGGGTACAATCACAATTATAGAACATAGTAGTAAAAACTGGATGGAGGAAACACTTTCCGTTCCTTTTTATTGCTTCTTCTCCTTCCTTTGTCTCCTCGAAGCAACGATAGCTTTTCAAATCTTTATGTTCAACCGATCTGAACAAATGTATACATATGAGCAAATCATAAGAATGTGCACTGATAACTAATTACTAGGCCATGGATGAACCAACTTACCAGCAGTCTCCTTGTCGTCGCAGTCAGTGTCACATTTCATCTCACAGTAGGTTCTGCCATTGCCATCAACTTTGCATTCTTGTTCGCAGTTATTGAAGCATGACTTGAACTTAGTCTTTTGTTCTGCGGTCTCGCCTGCATGAGACAAGCGCATTGTTGTTGCAACTAGAATGCAGACAAGAAACAAGGCAACAAGTTTGTTGGCCATCTTTTTTCCTGTTCTTTGCTTGTTAATACTTTTGAAGGGTTAGCTTGAGACTTTGTTGGGTAATGGGAGATAAATGAATTTATACGAAACTATCACTCAGTCTATTTTTGGGGTTTTGTTCTAACCTGTTTTTGCGGAATGCACCGCTCGAATTGGTGTAACTGAAAAAAGAGGACTACTTATCAGCCAAGTATTTCCACCTGTTTCGGTATAAAAATGGAAGGAGAAGCGTAGTTTGTGACACGAAGTTGACCAAAAGCCCAAAATGATAGAGAGGAGAAGAATTTGAGGTATTTGGTCAACCATATTTATGGAAAGGAAATTCTAAATATAACATTTCTTTAAACTAACTGAATATTCATAAAATGTTCACAAGCTATGTGTCTGCATTTTCATGTTTTAATAAAGATTGTACCGGAATTGGTCACTAATTTTTGGCAATACATAATCCATATCAACCTATGCCCAAGCTCTGGTACGAATCTCACCAAGGTGCTTCACCTCAGGTTTAACAGAAGTCAAAAGTTTAAGTTGCGGAAATTACAGGGGAGAGAACAGGGAACTGTACAATTCATTGGCTATAAATATAAGTTCTAAATCTTAATTTTGTAGGTTTTGTGGTTTTTGTCATCGAGTTGTAGTTCAGTGGCCATACGCCGTGAATCAGATTACCAACTTCAATGTTTTGATGATTATATCAAATATATCAACAAGACCAAATGGTATGATATCGTAAAGCAAATATAAAATGGAAAAAAAAATCGATTTCAAAGATGAGGAGGTTTGGCTTTGTACACAACTCAATAGCTTTTCAAAACCATAATTGCTACAAGCATTAGCAGGTAAGCTGGTGGGCAAACATATGATAGAACCGTTGATGAAGGTAACATAACAGGTCGAATTCCGGCTGGTTTAGAAGGAGCTTCGGCTGACGCTGGTGGAGATGCGGGTGTTAACATTGGAGTGGTTTCAGATTCTGGTGATGGTGCTGTTGCTACAGCTTTGGAAGCTACCATAGACAAAAAAGCAAAAAAAAAAAAAAGAAGGTAATTAACACCTCTAGATCTGTAGTGTAGACACAATTTAGTATTGACAGATAATATAATCTAGATACTCCTCTTCCCTTTGAAAATCATTGAACAAATTACCTCGTGGACTAAGTGGTGCAGAAGCTGTCGCTGGCGGAGGTGGTGCAAATAGGACCGGACCTGCCATATGATTCAACCAAGATTAAGATCCCTCTATCACAAAATTTAAAATACAATCGAATTCATCTTACCTGGAGCTGGCAGAGGAGAACCAGACGCTGCAAAACATAAACCACAGGATTAGGAAATTTTAACAGGTTTGATGGGTTTAAAGATGGGTACAACAGAGAAGAACTGAGAAGCCATCGCACCTTTGCATTGTATTGGGACGCCATCCATGTTACAGGCTCGTGGGAGAGATAGTGCCAGTGTACGATTAAATGGGAGTTGAACAGGGATATTGGCAGTTAGGACAAGGCAAGTACAATCCATACTAGTGCTCATAAGGGTTTTCAATGTACTGCAACAGGTGCTAGTTGGTGAAGTACCATTTGCGCTACTTCCAGTTACGTAGTTTATGCAAGGGGTAAAGCTAGATATCATGGAAGTTGTGCATGGTGTACTTATTTGCCCATTCACTGAGATCAGTAGAAAAGGTAAGACAAGTAATGCAGTTAAATGAAAAACCTTGAAGAAATTCATCATTTCTCGTGAATGAAAATCCATGCACAATGTTCTGGACTTTGTTGCAAGGAAGAGATTGATTTATAGTTTGGTAGGGATGGAAAATAGAATATAAGTAGATGCCAAACGGTCTCAGGAGTTGAACAACTATTACTGATTCCACAAGAAATCTTTACCAATTTCAGTAGTTTCACCTCTCTAGGCCATGAGATCAAGTTAGGCAGGTTAGGCATGCCAGTCATTGCTTTAAGTTGCAAGACAAGGTTTTCTTATTAATGACTGAAGATATTGGTCGCATAACTAATATGTTTGTCTGTTTAGAGGGAGCTTCAACCTGGTGATTCATCTACTGTTTGCCTCTTCCAAAACACACCATAATTTGATGGTAAAATCCACTCACTAATATTCACGTTTTCTGTTAGGACGCAAGTCACTAAGCCTGGATCTTGATTCACAGTATATGTTAGCTTTTATTGAACTGTCATTCTTACAATTCTATAAAAGCCCTCATCAAATACCATGAGTTTCTCAAGAACTCTGATACTGATACCAATCTCCGAGCAAAGCTATGTTGAATCACCTTGGTTAATTTCTCGGTTAATCTGTTCGTACAGAGCAAGGCGTGGCGCATAACATTAGTATGATAAATTGGACATTTGCAGGTCAGAGGTCGCACCAAGACAATCACGTATTGTGTAAAGTTAATGAAAAGCTCTTGGTTTAGTTGGGGTAGGTGATCCAAATGTTAACAAAAACACTTGACCCTCTTTTGCAAGCTTTTCACATATAATCAACCCTCTTGTCTCTTCTTTCACTCAAACTACAAATCTCCAATTCCCATCAAAACATTTGACTAACATCACGTCATCTCAGAAAACAGCGCCTTCCCTGCATCTTTTCCGACCTGCCATAACTACCCAGAACGGTCAACAGCTTCAAACAGAATAATCCACACGGGACTAGTCCTGGCCCTTATTGCAATGCTAAGTGATCTTGGCACCTTGCCTAAGTTATATTACAGGAAATACAACAACGCCATCATCTTCCCGCTGCTCGCAGCTATCAAGTGTTGTAGAAGCGACAACGTTATGTCTTTGCTCGGTGCCCAATGGCAGTGGTTCCTCACCTGGGTATGGCCCTGATCCTGAACCTAACTCTTGCTCTGGCTCTACCAAGTATTGTCAAGTGCAGACTCCAATTAACCAGTGCAAAGTTAAGCCAACTATTCAGATCTTGCTTTGTTTCATAATAAACGAATCCAAGAGACATTAACGTTGATTTTTGTTAAAAACAGCGGCTAATACTCCCAACACTATTAGCTGCTCCACCACTAAGTTCACCTGTCAGTTCTCCAACCGAGTCATCATCTGGTGAAACACCTGAACCTGTCATTACTCCACCAGCATCAAATGTTCCTTCTGCTTCATGTATTTCTGACAAATTGTGGAACTGCAATTGATATAGAATTTTGTTTAACAATAGCAAAATTATGTGCTTGTACAGTACTAATCTATTTGATTCGGAAATATGCAGGAACTGGGTCTAAAACAATGCCATCAACAACTGGAACATCAGGTGGAGATCTTGTCCTTGCTCCCATTCAGTTGATGTCCTTCTTGTTCTTCGTTGCATATTGTGGTTGAACTCTTACCAGATTGTAAATCTCATTTTTGAAGGTAGCGTGCTGCAGCATCGATCAAGATTCTTACATTATGCTTTTGTTAGAAAGATTGATTCAAAGTTAAAAATGAAGTTTTTGTTTAAAGATAAGATATTTGTTAAAAGATAAAATTTTACTTATTAAGATAAAGTTATTATCTAGTTAGGATTTAAACTTTTGAATTTGATTTATTTGCATAATCTTTATCTAGGTATTAGCTAAGTTTGTTATTTCATTCTCTATATATTTAGGCCTTCATATCAATGTAAAATGAGATCAATTAATAAAATTACTTCTTGCATTATCTTTTTTCTATTCTACTTTATTTTAGTTAGTTTCTCATTCTAAATTCCAACAACTTTTGCTTAAAGCTGTTAGAGATGGATCTATTATTGTTCTTAAGACTTGTAGTCTTATAGTTTGTTTTGCTTTGTTGAGCCAAGAGTAAAAGACGATGGTCCCGCTGTATCTGTATGCTCAAAAATCATTGTCCAATTCGTCAAGTCGTTTTTCTTTTCTTCTTTACTAAAAAAGATAAGATAAAAATGAATTAATAAAAAAATATTTGAGCTCCAATGCACTTCGAAGGTACCTTAGTAAGCGCTTTGTAATCAATCATCAGAATCTGCCACTATATGAATGTAAACACGAAATCCTAGAGAAATTATAAGAAATTGATTCAAATATCTTGTATTTAGTAAAGTTAAATTAGTCTTTTCCTTTTAATTGAATAAGTCATGATTTAGTTGGGTAGAGTCCTGATTTGTTGGTAAACACCGAGTCAAAAATATGAACTAGTACAGAGTGAGGATATTCCTTTAGTTTGTTGAGTTTGTAGCCTATAAAAAGCATTGTTTATGAGTTGAAATAAATTATCTATGGACCGTATTTGCATCATATACTCTGATTGTGTTTTTCACTTAGTTTTTCATATTTGCTACTCTGTTTTCTATCTTTGCTTTGTCAACATTGTGGTATCAGAGCTAGGTTGATTTATTAGGAAACACAATGTGAGAGAGAAAAGTATGAGTTTTGGATTATCAAAATGAAAACATTATCTAAATCGCAGGAGCTTTGGGACATAGTTGAATATGGATTTGTAGACTTGATAGATCCCGATGATGAAGAAGAAGATGGACAGATGCGAGAAGAACAAGACTGAGAACAGTTGCGAGAGTCCAGAAAGAAGGATGCCAAAGCCTTATACTTCATTCAACAAGCAATGCACGACACAATCTTTTCTCGGATTGCTTCAGCAAAAACATCAAAACAGGCATGGGATATATTAAAAACAGAATTTCAGGGCTCACTCAAGGTAATTACTGTTAAATTGCAAACTCTCCATAGAGACTTTGAGACACTGGTTATGAAAACTAATGAATCAGTACAAGAGTACTTGTCTAGAGTAATTGAAATTGTGAATAAAATGAGATCGTATGGTGAGATGACAAGTGATGAAACAATTGGTGCAAAAGTATTAAGGAGTTTACCTCCTAAATTTGATTATGTTGTTGCTGCGATAGAGGAGTCGAAAGATTTACCTATATTTCACTTGATGAACTAATGGGTTCCTTGCAAGCATATGAAGTAAGAATTAATAAATCATCCGAGAACACCAAAGAAAAAGCTTTTCAAGCAAAGGATGATATAAGAGCACCAAATGAACAACTATTTCAGCAAGGTACATCAGGATATGGTAGAGGAAATTTTCGAGGCAGAGGTCGACGTGGAAGAGACAGAGGTAGAAGTCGATCTGGAGGAAGAAATGAAGTTCAATGTTACCAATGTCACCAATTTGGCCATATTTCATCTAATTATTGGCAAAACAATCCTCAGGCCAGTTTTGCAAATTAAAAAGGTGAGAGCATGCTTTTTATGGCACAATCTGAAGCAATTACTATGGATACCGACGTATGGTTTGTAGAAAGCGGTTGTTCCCATCACATGACTGGGAACAAATCAGTTTTCAAAGAGCTAGATGAAACCAACAAAAAACATATTTGGCTTGGTGATAATAAGCAAATTCAAGTTGAGGGCAAAGGTACTGTTGCTATTAACACCAGTCAAGGTACGACAAAACTTATACAAAATGTTTTGTTTGCTCCCAGTTTGGCACATAATTTGCTGAGTGTTGGTCAGTTGATGGATAGTGGTTTCTCTGTTTTATTTGATAACGAGATGTGTGCTATTACTTGCAAAAAAACTGATCATATCTTAGCATATGTTAAGAAAACTGTAAATCGGATATTTCCTCTTGCAATTTCAAGTATTGAGCATACTCTTGTTGCTAGTAAAAAACATGATGTAGAATCTCAATTATGGCATTTGCGATATGGGCATTTGAACATGTCAAAGTTAAAATTGTTGAGTCAAAGTGAAATGGTTAATGGTTTGCCGAAATTGGAGTTTACTAATGATGTTTGTGAAGGTTGTATTTATGGTAAACAATACAAAAGATTTTTTTCAATAGGTAAATCCTGGAGAGCATCTAGCAGTCTTGAACTTATACATGCAGATTTGTGTGGTCCAATGCGTACGGAATCACTTGGTGGGAGTCAATATTTTATGCTTTTCACGGATGAATACAGCTGAATGAGTTGGGTGCATTTTTTGAAGTTCAAATCAGAAGCTCTAGAAAACTTCAAAATATTCAAAACTTTGGTAGAAAATCATAGTGGTAATAAGATAAAGGTGCTTCGTACAGATAGAGGTGGAGAATTTTATCTCATGAATTTAATCAATTTTGTGAAACTAATGGAATTCACAGGGAATTAACAGCACCTTATAATTCTGAGCAAAACGGGATTGCAAAGAGGAAAAATTGGGCAGTTGTAGGGATGGCCAGGAGCATGTTGAAGAGCCGACATCTTCCAAATCAATTCTGGGCTGAGGCAGTCAGAACTGCACTCTACTTAGTAAACATTTCTCCAACAAAAGTTGTTATGAATCAAACACCATTTGAAGCATGGAAGGGTAGAAAACCAGCGGTGAGTCATTTAAGAATTTTTGGTTCAATTGCGTATGCATTAATAAATTCTCAACACCTTCAGAAGCTTGACAAGAAATCTGAAACGTGTATATTTATTGGTTATTGCTCACAATCTAAAGCTTTTTCGTTTGTATAATCCCATCACTGGAAAAGTTATAATAAGAAGAAATTTAGAGTTTGATGAAGATACTTTCTAGAAGTGGGAAGTTGACACCAATTCGGCAGCAACTTTGAGTGAAAATATATCAGAAAGTCAATCATTGAATATGAACCCAGGCTCTTCCAATAACAGCAACACAAGTGGTAGCAGCAATAGCACTCCAACTCAAATTGTGCCTGACTCAGAAGATTCAAATGAAACACCTCCACGAAGGTTCATATCACTTACAGAAATTTATGAAACTTGCATTTTTTCTTTATTTAGTGCAGATCCATCTTGTTTTCAAGAGGCAACTGCAAAAGCGGAATGGAGAAATGCAATGGAAGAAGAGCTTGCTGCGATAAATGAAAACATAACATGGGATTTGATGGAATGTCCAAAAGAGAAGAATGATATTGGTTTAAAGTGGGTGTTCAGAACAAAGTATCATCTAGATGGCAGTGTGCAAAAATATAAAGTCAAATTGGTCGCCAAAGGTTATTCACAACAAAAAGGAGTCAATTTTGAAGAAACCTTTTCACCTGTTGCTCGCTTCGAAACAGTGAGGACTGTACTAGTAGTAGCAGCACAATTCAACTGGAAAGTTTATCAATTTGACGTAAAGTCTACATTTCTCAATGGAGATTTGAAAGAAGAAGTGTAAGTCAATCAACCAGATGGTTTTGTGGTAAAGGAGCAGAAAATAAAGTGTACAAGCTAAAGAAAGCGCTTTATGAACTTAAACAAGCTCCACGAGCATGGTACAACAAGATAGACTCATATTTTAGAGAAAATTGGTACGAAAGAAGTAAGAACGAACCCACCTTATATGTGAAGAAGAATCAAGGTGATATTTTGATCATTTGTTTATATGTTGATGACATGATTTACATAGGTTCTTCTTATTCTCTTATATGTGAATTTAGATCTTATATGATGAAGATGTTTGAAATGACAGACTTAGGTCTTCTTCATTATTTTCTTGGAATTGAAGTAGTACAGGAAAGCAGTGGAACTTTTGTCTATCAAAGAAAATATGCTGGAGACCTTCTGAAAAGATTCAACATGCTTAATTGCAAAGTAGTGAATACACCTATGAATGTGAATGAGAAATTATCATTAGAAGATGGTACTGAGAAAGCTTATGGGAGATACTTCAGAAGTCTTGTAGGAGGTTTGGTTTACTTAACTCAAACACGTCCTGATTTAGCATTTTCTATTGGAGTTATTTCGAGATTCATGCACAATCCAACGAAGCATCACCTTGGAGCAGTCAAGAGAGTTTTGCGGTACATCACTGGAACAACAAGTTTTGGGTTATGATACACTTGTAATCCAAATTTTCAGTTATGTGGTTTTACAGATAATGATTAGGTCAGATTAGTAGAAAATCAAAAAAGTGTTTCTGAAAAATTTTCCCCTCTTGGATCTACTGCTATTACTTGGAGCTCAAAACAACAGTCAATGATTGCTTTGTCATCGTCCGAAGTAGAGTATGTTGCAGCTGCATCTTCAGCATGTCAAGCTCTCTAGTTAAGGAAATTGCTTACTAATCTTTATCAAACACAGGAAAGAGCAACCGAAATCTATTGTGATAACTTATCAGCAATAGCAATGACAAAAAATCCAGTATTTCATAGGAGAGCAAAACACATAGACATCCAACATCATTTTATGCGGGACTTAGTTATAGAAGGGTTAATCAAGTTGGAATACTGCAGCACTGAGGAGCAAGTTGCTGATATTCTTACAAAGGTGCCGCCACAAGCAAAGCATAATTACTTCAGGAACAGTCTTGGTGTGTGTGATTTTGAATCAAGATGGATTCTTAGAAAGTGATTCAAATATCTTGTATTTAGTAAGGTTAAATTAGTCTTTTCCTTTTAGTTGAATAAGTCATGATTTAGTTGGGTAAAGTCCTGATTTGTTGGTGAACACCAAGTCAAAAGGATGAACTGGTACAGAGTGAGAATATTCATTTAGTTTGTTGAGTTTGTAGCCTATAAAAGGCATTGTTTATGAGTTGAAATAAATTATCTCTGGAGCGTATTTGCATCATATACTCTGATTGTGTTTTTCACTCAGTTTTTCATATTTGCTACTCTGTTTTCTATCTTTGATTTGTCAACAGAAATTCCTGTTAAGTACTAATGCAAAATCTAGTACATTATAAGTTCATTACATTTTTCTTATGTTATTATTTCTAGTCATATTTTTATGGTTTGTTATGATAGGTGGTTGATATTGGAAGCACTATTTGAATGTGGGTTGTCATTCCTTTACTTTCGAATGGTTAAGGAAGTTCTCAGTTGAATAAAAGGTGTCTTATTCTCTCTATTCGTTGCATGTCTATAAACTGATTGATAAAATTCTTACGAGAGGTTTTTTGTGTTATGTTCTTATTTAGGCACTCTCCTTTTTGACTTATGGTATCAGAGCATCTTTTGAGGCCTATGAAAAGTATATGTGATGGCTAACATATAAAATGGAGTAAATATTTCACAACTCGCAATTCCAATTTTCAACAACTATGATGTTTGCAGTACAAAGATGAAGACTCTCTTCATCTCTCAAGATTTATGGGAGTTGATAGAAAAAGGCTACATTGAAGAAGGTGTAGCAGCTGAAACCTTAAAAGAAGTGTGAAAGAAAGACGCCAAAGTTCTTTTCTTCATTCAACAAGTTGTAGATGATGCAAGTTTTTCTTTTTGAATTTCTGGAGCAACAAAAGTGAAAGACACATGCAATACACTAAAAAATGGATACCAAGGCATAACAAAGGTGTTTATGGTTAAGCTTTAGACACTTTGTAGAAGGTTTGAAAGCTCCTTCATGAAAGATGGGGAGTCTTTACAAGAATTTTCCAACAATCTTATGGAGATAGTTAATGAAATGAGGAAGTATGGAGAGCAGGTGTTAGATCAAAAGGTTGTTCAGAAAATTTTGGGAAGTTTGTCGCGAAAATTTGAATATGTTGTTACTGCCATAGAAAAAGACTTAAATGTCTTAAGTGTTGATGAATTGTTAGGTTCTTTGCAATCCCATGAGGATAGGTGGAAAAGCTATCGGGAGAGTTTTATATAGAAGGCATTTACACTAAGTTTCAAGTTTCCAAAGACAATGAAGCATCCAGTAGTAAAGGTGAAATGCAAAACCATAAATCAGATGGAAAAGGCGTTGTGAAGCTGAATGACTGTGCGACCAGCTACATCAAAGATGTTCTTTATGTCCTAAACTTGGACTCAAATTTATTTACTGTTGGGCAATTTTTAAGGGAAGGTGACACTTTGGTTTTTGAAGATTTCTCGTGTGTTGTTTTTTTCGATAAGATTAAGATGGTCTTATTGTTTAAAGTTCCCATGGCCAGAAATAATATGTTCCCACTTACTCTTACCAATGAAAAGAAAGAACTTGCAGTTTCATTAGAAGATGACAATTGGTTTTAGCATCATAGGTATGGACATCTCAACTTTAAAAGCTTGATTTTATTATCTAATCAAAAGTTTGTGGAGGGTTTGCCTATAATAAAACAAGTAGATGCAATATGTGAGAGTTGTTTGATGGGAAAGCAACAAAGAGATTCATTTCCAAAGAGTATAAGCATGAGAGCTTTAAAGCCAACTGAATTAATCCATGGAGATGTATGCGGACCTATGCACACTCCTTCTCTCAATGATAATAGGTATTTTGTAGTTTTCGTTGATGATTTCAGTATAATGAGTTGAGTTTATTTTGCAAAAGAGAAATCAGAGGTGTTCTCAATCTTCAAGAAATTTAAGTCATCTATTGAAAAGCAAAATGGGAATGTAATAAAAGTCTTGAAGATAGACCGTAGTGGTGAGTTTGTATCCACAGACTTTGACAAGTTCTGTGAAAAGATGGGCATTTAGAGGCAACTAACAGCTAGCTAAACTATGAGCACACCATATGTGCACGGGTTTGACCTTTTCAACCTGTATTAATTAGCTAAGATTTGCAGAGATTATTTAGGAGATAATTGTGTATATTTGAATTC
>JAOSBL010000004.1:11153006-11166735 GCA_027568915.1 Erythroxylum roraimae | reverse complement strand
TCAGAGAGGAATTTATGTTTCCCACTATATCTCAAAGGCATCAGGAAGCAATTGTGGTCGTGTCACCACTGAGGAAACTTCTCAGGTAGTTAGAAATATTAGAGTTGGAAATAACAGAAAGGCAGTATAGAACCATCAGAGTTGGAAATATTAGTTACAATATAGAGACTCTTGTGCACCTAATTATGCACATTAGACCTTTGAGTGCTATATCTTCAATTGGAGATGTACTACACCTATTTAGAAAATAAGTTCCAAGACTACCTAGACCTGATGACCTTGATCTCCCAGAACCAAACTTATCTTTCAAACCTCTTGTGTTTACAATCATTGAACTGAATGTTCTACCTTCAGACGCATATAGCACTACTATTGGTTTTGAAGTAGTATAGCAAAAGAAAACTGAAGCCTTAGTCGAAGAAATTGGAGAAATTCATGACAAGGTTGATGATCTGTGTGTGTCAATGGGTGACTTACGTGAGGAAGTAGCTAATATTCGATAAGACCTCAAGTCACTCCGCACTGAAATGAAGGAAATGTTCTCTGACATAATAAAGCATCTTCGGTCATGATTTTTGATCAATAACAAATAGGGGGAGAAAGGAGAATATGAGAAAGATAGGGTGAGAAGAAGAGAAGAAGAAGAGAAGTGTACAAAGGATAAAGTTTACAATTTTTTCAATTGTATATCTTCTTATAAATAATACTATCTTTCTAAAAATATGATTATTTGTTATCATCAAAAAGGGGGACATTGTTAAGTCAAAATGGCTTCACGAAAAATAATTTCGATGAAAATCAAATAATAATAATATTAGAAAGTAAAACGAAACAAAAGAAATACGGAATGAAAAAATAAGACGAAGCAATAAAGTAAGACGAAGCGAAGAAGTAAGACGAAGCAGAAAACTAAGACGAACTGGAAGCGGAAATGAGATGAAAGAAAACTAAGATGAAGCGGAAGCGGAAATGAGACGAAAGAAAACTAAGACGAAGCGGAAGCGAAAACTAAAAGGGAAAGAAAGTAAGACGAAGTGGAAGCAGAAATAAGATGAAAGAAAGTAAGACGAAGCGGAAACTAAAACGAAAGAAATTAAGACGAAGCGGAAGCAGAAATAAGACAAAAGAAAGTAAGACGAAGCGAAAGCAGAAATAAGACGAAAGAAAGTACGACGAAGCAGAAACTAAGACGAAGCAAAGCGGAAATAAGATGAAAGAAAGTAAGACGAAGCGAAGCGGAAATAAGACGAAAGAAAGTAAGGCGAAGCGGAAAAATATAACGAAGCAATATGAAGGCGAAGACCCAATACTACGTCTGATGGTTAATCAGTTTGAGTTAGTTACAGAACTCAACTGAATAACTGTTTCTTCAAAGATCAAGAAACAAGAAGAAAGAAGCGGTTATCAAGAAGTAGTTGAAGATGAAGGCTATAAATATGTGTCGGAGTCGAAGACTGAAAAAGTTAGCAAAAACAAAGTTATAGATTTTAAGAAACCTAGTGACTTTGACAAACACTGTATTCATTGTGCTAAACTTTAGAGCTATTATTCTCTGTAACAAAGCTCGCAATATTCCTCTGTAAGAGAGAAGAAAAGCTGAGAACCTGAAGAGGCTAAGTGAGAAAAGAATATTTGCTATAAGAGACCTGAAGAGGCTCGGTGAAAAGAATACTTTTATTTTTTAGAAGTATAATGAAATCTCAGAAAGGATTCTGAGGACTGGACGTAGCCTACGGTTTGGGGTGAACCAGGATAAAACTGTTGTGTCGACTCTTACTCTCTAACTCTCAACTTTTAATTTCTATTGTTTATACAAGAACTTAGAAATTAATTGCAATACATCGTCATATTCTTACTTAATAGTTTTGAAAAAGCAAGTTTTCAAAGAAACTGAAAAGGAGATTGTACTCATCGAAAAAGATACATAATTCAACCTCCCCCCCACCCCCCCTTGTTGTGCATTTTGTATAAGTCTATACTAATGCGTGATTTACTTCAATAGTTATTTATCATTTAATGCAAATATTTTCATTTATTGTAAGCCTAGAAATAAACTGTAAGCAGACTGTTTTGAATAAAAATAAAAGCCTCCATTTTTCTTATCTCATTTCTTATTACTCTCCTGCTCCAACATCCTCTTGTTCTAAGATGTTCAACTAGTAACCTTTCACAGGAAAAGAGCCTTTGATTGATAAACCAAATCTTAAATGAAGTGGCCCAAGCGCTTATGAAGTAAGCTTCATAAGCAAAAGAGAACACGTTGGAGGAGAGGTGAAGAAGGAGGAGAAAAGAGAAAGGATGTGAGAATTTGGGTCATTGATGTGGGGCCTACCACTTTGAATTAACTAAGGTGGGTCACAATATATGTAAAATTTGAAAAAATATGTTAGCAAAAAACTCAATCTAATTCTAATGAAATTAATTTTTTTTCAATTTAAAATTATATATGTAGAAAATTTTAAATGTTAAAAATTGTTTTGAAACACTTTTAAATGTTAGAGTTTAATCTATGTATTTTAATGACATTTTAAAGTTGAAGAGAGTCCTTTTAAGTTAATATTTCTATGTTACAAAAGTTATGTTTATAAATTAGAACTAAATAACATTTTAAGATTTGTACAGATAAGGTTAAAATGTTATTTATACTATTATGGCTATTAGATATAGACCTAAGTGACATTTGACAAATATGTCATATAAGTAAAAATAATCTTTTAACCTAATTAAAACCAGTTTTAAAGGATTTGTCATTAAATTGAAAACTTTTAAAAGTTTTTCATTAAATTGAAAATTTCCTAAAATTTTGGGAACTATTTAATTTGTTATCTCAATTAGTTATTATAAGATTTTAATTGCACGAGTTTGATAATATAAAGTACTTTCTACACAATATTATGTATCCCAGTAAATTGGAGAAGGCTTTACCTTTCTTTTTCAATAGGTATCAGTAAAATTAAGTAAATTATTTATATTTTATTTATATTTATTATTTTATTATCATATATATTTTTTAAAATCAATTATCTATTATAAGATATTTTTAGATTTGAGCTCCTATTATTTCTAACAATTTTCAACCTCATTAATTTGACAAATTTATTATTATTTAATTCACACATACTATCTATCGATTAAAATAGGTGTGCATAGTTTCATTTTAAAATAAATATGTATTAATTAAATTGAATAGAATTTTGTTATGTTCTTTTTCAATAAAAGCTTTTTCTTTACCATACTATAACATCAACAATTCATAAAATATTCTATTTATAGATCAAGTTGAAGTGATTTAAGACAAATTAAATATGATAACATCTAATTTAGATGAAAAGTTCAATTTTATGATTCAGTTAGATTAGAATTAGTGTAAAATATTTAGATAAAATTTTAAATTATAGTAAGTTATTTAAAAAATCTTAAACTTTACTCAATTTTATAATACTAGCCTGAATTTTAAAAAGTGATAGTAAAATGCTCTAATTTTTAATTTTTGAAAAAGTAGTTTGCTATACTTTTAGTTAATGGTGCTGATGTGGCAAGTCATTGTTGGACCCCGTTTCTGGAGCCCAACTATCCGGAGTCATAAAGCGTGAGTGGGTTCCCTTGTTGGGTTATTTCACTGAGCCCTCATTAGTCAACATCTCACAAGGGGGTGTGCCCACACCAGTCAATCACCAAAATTAAATTTGATGTCTTCATAAGAAATGTAGCCATATATTTCTAGTTTAGTCCAAATCAAGAATCATCTCATTCGGATAACTAGAGAAAAAATTGTGGCTAAAAGACTGAAACATACTCAGTGAACATTTTCCAAATCAACCACCCATTTTGTTTCACAATCTTTCCTTAACACAACTCATACCAAGATCACCTTTTTTGCTTCCTTTACTCCTCATTCTTAACTCCATTTCAAATCAATATCATCCATAAAGATATTATAGTCTATGATTAATCATAAACACTAATAACAGAACATACACATATATATACATATCCTTCATCAACTTACTACAAATATTCAACTTCATTTTTGCTCTCATTTCACTTCTAAATTTCACCTTAATTCTTCCCATTTTAAAATCTCTTATCCACCAAAAACACCAAAGCAAAACATGATTCTATCCACATTTCTCATTCACCACTTCACTCTTGTCTATCATTTCTAATTAAAAAATTTCTTATTTAATAGTTATAACTTTTAAGAAAAGTTCGAGGTCCAATGGTTATTTTAGTACTGCATAAGTAATTGAAACATATCTTACTCATGCCATATCAGATACAAATTAAAAAAATAAATTCCTAAATCATAAATTCTAAGATTTTTCTTTAGTTGAGTTTGCATGATTAAGGATTTATGCAAGGAATATTCTTTATGCTTTAGAGACAGAGTGATTAGTGTAGTTAGAGAATTAGGTTCAGATTATGTTATGAAATTTGTAAGCAGAAGAGGCATAATTCATACATTGCTTATTTTGTGGTGTTATAAAGAGGGTAGTTGGCGATTAAGAGAAGTGAATGTTATGGAGTTGGAGATATTTAGGAATAAGAAGTTAATGGTTAAGGTTATCCAAAGTTGCAGGAATGTTCGGACATAAAGTGATTGATTTTATGACCCATAATTTCATTTTTGAGTGCTAAAATGGCCATCTTCTTTTTTCTTTTGGAGTCATTGATATATGCTTCAAAATTTTAGTTTAATAACTTGGTGACTTGGATGCCATATTAGATTGATTGATTATTTGTGCATTATCAATTATATTGTATTTTGAGGATTTACTATTTCTAGTCTGTTATCCTAAGTTTTCTTTTGATACATAAAATCCTATCCTATATAAAATCCCATCATATAGATCTATAAAGGCAAGTGCATCTATCAAACTATAGTATAGTGAAAATAATATCGAGTGTTGATCCAGTGACTACAAGTACTAGTACTAGTAGTTACCTGTTTTCTATTATCTAACCAAACGAATAAGGTGATAGTTTAATCAAAATGATAAAACCAAACTAAAATTCAACATAACTAATAACCACGAATGCAAATCACACAAGAATTAACTAGCAAAAATAAGGAGCACCTAGGTAATAACTTCCTTTAAGATTTCTTAAACTAACCTATTATCAGGAATTTCATTGAAGATCATTGGCTTGTGGAAATTCCTATTTTATGCTAATATCTTTCTCAGGATTATTCACATCTAATCCTATATTGATTAACTATAATCTCTTTCGAGTTAAAACCTTTAATATTGAATTAATCGATTTGTAAATTTTACTATTAAGTTTGACTCGAATCTAAAAGATTTATGTTATCCTATCTTTAGGATTACATGCAACTCCTTTCAATTATGCCAGATTTATTTATACAAAGAATTTCTTAATCTCAAATGCATGAAATCATACATGAACTAATATCCTAAAAGTATCAATTCAAGAATTAATCAAAACATGTAATTGAATCCAAATCAAATTGTATTAAACAAATAGTCGAATCACAAAATCCATCCCAAGGTTCATCCCACCTATGCAGTAAACAAATTTAGTTCATAAAAAAAACATAATAAATGATTTAGAAGAAGAACTAAAATAAGATAATTCATTATATATCCCCTTTTCTTTAATAAAATCCACTAAAACTTTAATGGAAATATGCTCTTTATTTGAATCTCTAAGTCAATCTTCGCTTTTTTGCTACTCTAAGATTCAATATTGTGTTTAGAAATTGTTTATCTTTATTTTCGTTTTATACTTCAAAAATTAGTGTTTCTGCACTAGACATGGTTACCTACATAACTGTGTTTAATGACCATGTCCCTTAATCTCACTTTAATACTTAATTGTAATAACTATTCTAATAACTTACATGATCTATAAAAATAACAATGTCTATTGTCATATGAGTGTGTCTGACCTTAATATGAGTGAAACATCATCATTCAACCCGTACACGGGTATAGTGACTTACTCAATCACTCACATAATCATATTTAACACCAACGTACGTTTGTCCTTCATAAACAACTTTAATTCTTCAATTTTTTGCATCAATACTGTCAAACTCTCATTCCTTTCGATCTATGGAGGCAATTAGATCTGCAAATACAATGGGAATGGATTAAGTACTAAAAAAATAAAAAACACATAAATTAAACAAACAAATTGCACTAACTATGGGACTAGAAATATAATTTATTGAGCATTTATCAAAACTCCGTATACTTAAGCATTTGCTTATCCTCAAGTAAATCATAATATAAAGCATTAAACTTAAAAGCATCCATGCTTTGTCAATCTCAACTTGTCCATCAACAACCTAAAATATCATAACTTATGAATCAAATAAGCATAAAATGAGACTCTAGCAATCCTAAAACAAACTTCCATAAACTAATATCAATAAAAATCAAGTTAAAAATCTTTCTAAACTAAAAAGATCAAAATTCACACCCTCATAAAGGATTCACTCAATTCACTCAAAGTGTTCAAAGTGAGAAATATAGTAAAACTCTCAGATCAATGCATAGAAGGATTCCTTGATAGGTATAAATTATAGTGCATTTTTATTGGTGTTAGAGTCTATTTTTACTATTTACTTAGATGATAATCATGTGTTTAGGACTTAGATTTATGTTGTTGATAGTGTTTTGTGTGTTTGGTTATTGTTTAAGGTAAGAATTTGATCTTAATTATACTTTTCAAGGGTTGTTTGATGTGTTTGGTGATGAGTGGAGACAAGAAAAATTACAGAAAAGATAAGATTTGGCATGATCATGCATTGTATGAAGCAACAACAAGTTAGTAAGCTCTCTGGTATGCATGATCGTGATAGAAAGCTGGAGAAAGGCCATGCACAATCGTGCAAGGAGCTTTTCCAAGTCGTAATTTTCTATACTTTTGATAATTTATGGCTATTTTTGGGAAAAAAACATATGGAAAAATCCTAGATATCCTTAGAAGGATCAAAAATAAAAAAGGAAGAGAAAAACACCAAAAGACGACTAGAAAAAAATAAAACAAAGAGATAAAAAAGAGTAAAATTTGAAGAAAAAAGGTTATAGATTCTAGTTTAAGGCAAAGAAGAGAAGACATCCAGATTCAATTCTCTACTTTTTTCTTTTATTTCCTTGTTGTTGGTAATTATTAATGATGATTAAATTGGCATATATAGTTACATATATGGATTGCTAAATTCCTTTTACAAATTACTCTTGATTTATTTTTTAAACTTTGCATTCCTGATTTAATGAAATATGCTTGTGATGTTTACAACCTCATATTCAATTTGAATTGAAAGATTAGATTGTATTATTTGTGTTGTGTTGCACAATAAGAGCTGGTATCTCAACAGACCTATAAACTTCAAATTAATAAGCAATTGAAGAGAGATCTTAATTGTTTATTAGTTACTTATAGGATTGCTTCAAATTTAGCTACATAGTTATGAAGAGTTTTGATATATCCAGAGATCACAAGTCAATGTCTATCTATTTTAATTAGGATTACTTGATTAGATCGTAAGAGAGGGTAATCATAATTATTGGATATTTAAGGTCAAGTAGTATTAAATTAAAAAGGTGAACTGAAAACAAATAAGGATAAAAGTAATTTCTAGTTTTCATCATTGATCAATCAAAGTAAAACAATTCTTTTTGTTTAGTTTAAATTTTAGTGATTTATCTTATTGTTTACCATAAACAAAGTTTACAAGAATTGTTGGGTGACTACTGCAATCCTCATTGGAGGATACTTTTTATGTTATAAGAAACGATTTGTATACTTGTAGTAAAGAAAGTCTTAATGTAAAACTTCAAAAGTCTTAACCATAAGCTTGCAATGAAATCACATCTTCACCATTAATAAATAAACTAGAAGTAAAAGTCAAAAGGTCTTTTAAACAGGGTGTAACAAGGCTTGGGTAAAGGTGTGGAAAGGATAATTTAATAGATAACAAGATGAAGGAAATTTACATAAATAATACTACACAAACTTAGTTCTTCATAGTATATATCCTTCAAGTGAAACTTTTAACTAGAATAACAATAAATCTTCTCGCTCTTCAACAAAAATCACAAATTTTATTCTTTTCTTTCTTTCTTTTTTTTAATTGATATGCTTGCAACAAATAAGTTTCAAGATTGAACTTCGAGCAACTTTGGAGAGAATATAAAATTGTAAGAATGATGCATTTAAGAAGAAACAAATTTACGATTATTATGCACTAATAATCATAAGCAAAATGGATCTTCTCTTTGAAAATTTTCATTATAATACAAGTTTTATGCAATCAAAGAAATGCAAATCCTTTTGGGTTTAAAAATATATGAATTTTTTTAAGAAAAATAGGGTAATTGGCTTGTAATGTGACTGCTCTTAATAAAAGAAAAGGCTAAATCTCAAAATTAGTTACTATTAAGGGATAAAACAGTGTAGATAATAATCAAAGAAAAATAGGCTAAAACAATTAGTTAGATCTAAATACTTTTACCATTTTAATGCCTCTAGTATGGTAATGTGATCTCAACATGAATAAAAAAAGTAAGTTCTAGAATCATCCAACTATGCATGATAAATATACGATAAAGATTAATAAAGCATAATATAATGATATATTGCTTTTAGGCTCAAAAGCTCACATTTAATCTTAATGTGTGTAAATAATATGCAATTTTCATTAGATTAACTATTTTAGTGACGACTAAAAATGTTGCTTATAAAAGAAAGTCTATCCTAACCTTTATCCTCTCTCATACTAAATCAACTTAGTAATCCATAAAATATAAAGTGTTTCAGACATATTTTAACTAAATTAGGACTTCAGTAAATAAGAATGAATAATAAGGATTATAATAAGCATAATAATTGACATAAAATTCAAAATTTTCTTTAAGATTTTCATTGAATAATATTATTCAAAATTCAATATACCCCTTTCGTATACTTAGAGATGTGCATTGTCCCTAATGTACATAATAAAATATAGAAAGACAAAGGATAAAAGGAAAACAAAGTGAGAAAGGAATACTAGGTCAATTTGTACTTTCCTAAATAATAGTGTATACAATTATGAATTTATCACAGTTTCCATCTCAAATCAAGTACAGTAATCCTTGCGAAAGAAAAATAAAAGGAGATAAAAATGCAAACAAAAAAGAAAATAAAATAAATAACAATGCAAAATAAGAGTTTAATAAGGCAAAGCCTTTGTTAACTTCTTAAACATAATAAAATTATAAATAAAAGTAATTAAATAATTACAAATGAAAATGAAAGAAGAAGAAAAAACACCTTATCAAGTATCTTGTACCGTCTTTATATTAGTCTATCGGTATACTGGGAATGTTCATGGCCTAGGTATCATTAGGTGATGCCTCTATAATAGCTTGAGCATTTAGATACTATGGAGTCGATGATTATGTGGTAGCTGGAGGTGGTACCTCAACTTTAAAGTGTCCTGTAATCCTGAGCAACTCCTCCTCCATCCACCTATCCTGCACTTTTAGCCACATCACACACTTTGTCAACTCTCACTGTTCATCATAAATAGTGCACTACACTTCTAAGATCTATCACACATACTTTTCCAATTGAGCGGTTTTCAACTGATCCTAATGTGGAAGTGTTGGTAATCTTTTAAGTAAGCTCATACTCTTTGAGGAGTCATTCTGATGCTCAGGCTCTCTTATTGTTCGTTAAGAGGAGTCACCATATGCATATTCTTCATTATATCTAGGCTCAAAGAAACCATAGGGTCAAGTAGTCTCACCTGTGGTAATCTATCAAAACATCCATCCTTCTAGTTAAACGATTCACTTATAACCCAATACAAATTGTGCCCACCTTCTTATCTTTACACTGATGCCTAAAATATTAGGTCAATCGTACCCCAAATGAATGGGGACATTCTCTCTCATACTTCACAAATACAAAACATCAACATTCCTTACAATTCTAAAGCTATCACCTTACCCACTCAATGTATGACTAAGTATAACATGAATATACCTAAGCACAAGGTATCCTAGTGTAAACGTCTTGGAATTGCTAAGATCGTAATCCTCTTCACTACAAACTCTTCTTCAAAAATTTCAAGCCTTCCATCTTGTATGAAAATCCACCTATAGATCTATGGTTGACCAATTTTGTGAGTTGGTAAATTATGTAATAAACGTAAGTGCACGACATAATTGTAGGTAGTACCGGCAAGGACAGGTCGATCCTACGAAGATGATGAATATTAGTGATTACCTTTCACCTATTATCTAGCCTAAGGATTGATTTTATATTTTTAATAAAAGGAAATAAAACTAAGCAAGTAAAATAAAATAGGAAAAAATAATGAACACAAAGATAGTGGAATTCACTTAGAAAATTATTGTTATCAGAAATTAGCATCTAGGTTTGAATCCCCCTAAACCCTTAACAGGTTGATCTTTTATCATGCAATTGTTTTGCTGATGTATTGGACCGTTGAGACTCCTATGGTATGCTAGTTGCTAAACTTGAGTCTACTAATAACTAATCTTAAGGTTTCCAACTTCATTACTTAGGTTAAAGTTTATAGGATTGCGTTATAGATTTATGAGTCCCTTTATTAGGTTTAACCCTAATCTGGAAGATTTATGTCATCATATCTCTAGGGTTTCAATCAACTACTTCTAGTTATGGTAGATATATTCAAACCTAGGATTTCTCAACCTCGACGTATGAAATTAGATTATAAATAAAACATGAAATTGGATCCAATATAACAATGACACCAATTGCATTAATAAAAGAATCAAATCATATCAAAGTATTAACATAAAGTTCATCTAACCTAAATACTAACTAAAAATTTAGTTACACATTATCGAACAAGAAATCAAACATACAATGGCAAAAGCAAAATGAAAACAATGGGTTCACAATTCTAAATCTCATTGATTGTCTTCTATCGAATGTTCTTATGATGTAGAGGCTTGATCATATATTTTGATGGATCTTTCAATGATTTCTTCGTATTTTTTGCTTCTCTAGACCAAAATCACCCCTGGAGAATGAACTTTATGTTTAAAAATCACCTCTTAATATTTGCTCTATGACTTCTACCCACTGCCCCCTCTTTCACCTCCCAAAACATCTCTTTATAACAAAATTTACAGTTATGGGGAGATGCATAGTCTCTTGCACGACCTTGCATCAGACCATGCATAATCAAAATTCTCTGGATATTGCAAAAGTGCATTGCCTCGAAGAAGTGCACTGGCAGATGGTCAGTCGTACATCTCTTTTGGATGTCAACTCTTCTTTTTATGTCATGTTTTCATTCAAATTCTTCTCCTTTAAGTCCATGAAGACAATTATACTCTGTAATCACACTTGGAGCAAATTAAGTACCAAATACACAATAAAAGTATAAAATATCAAGCAAAATACATCAAATATAAGTGTAAAAATATAGTCAAATATCCATCTATCAAACATCCCTACACTTAAGCCTTTTGCTTGTCCTCAAGCAAATCATAAACAAAATTATAAATTTTACAACATCAACCCTTCACCAATCTCAATATGTCCATTCATACTATACATCGTCATATCCTATTGAGTCAAACTAACATACAATTAGAGTCAAGTTTTCCTAAAATTAATTTCCTAAGTAATATTAATAATATGCACATCAATAATCGCATTGAAATTAAAAGCATATCTCTTTACACCCTCACTAAGATTTTGCTTAATGCACTCAAGTTTTTAGAGTGAAAAGTATCAGACTCTCAATCCATGCATAGTAGAATTCTTACCATATGCTTGCAATAAAATCACATTTCCAACACTTATGTTTCTAGAAACAAAAATAAAAAGGTCTTTGTGTAGGTTATAATGGTTAGTTACGTATGATTGGGATAATAAGAGGGGATTAAGAGAAGAAAATTTACTTAAAGAAATATTACAGGACTTGTTTACAAAACACATAAGCCCTTTCATCACAAATCTATTGGTACCATAAACTTATTCTTTTTTTCTCCTCTTATTCTTTCTTTTTCTTTCTTTTTATGTTTTTTTTCACAATATTCCAATCAGTACCATAATTCAACAAACATTGGACCTTTCAAGAATTTCAAGTATCAAATAAGTAAATAATGTAAAAAAAACCTTCAAAGTTCAAAACAATAGAAAGGTCTTCAAAGAAAAATATGATAAAGGTTAATATGTTGGTGAAATCAATTAAAAAGGCTAAGGCTTAACTTGGTTATTCCTAATGGTAACTTTTACGGGTATGGTAATTTTAAAAGAAATAGGCTAAGCAAGTTAGTGAATCTAAGTGCCTTTATCATATCAATGCTTCTAATATGGTCTCGATATGCATAATAAAAACAAGTTCTAGAATTATCCTACTATATATGATATCACACACATCAAAGAATAACAAGAGCTTTAAAATTTTTAAAACTTTTGCTCTTAGGCCCAAAAGCTCACAAAAAAGATGGGTATATATGTGTGTAAATAATTTGCAATTTCATTCAACTTGAATATTTCAATGATTACTAAAAAATATGGCTTAGAAAACAAATTTTATTCTAACCATCATCCTTTTGCACACAAATTCAAATCAATATTCAACAAAAACATATAGTACTTATGGACATATTTAACCAATTTAAGATATCAATGAATAAAATCTATAATCAGGATTATAATACGCTTGAAGAAATCAATTAAATGTTCATTAAGCCCATCCCCATACTGAAAATTGGACATTGTCCTCAATGTACATAATACAAGTAGATATGCAAGTGAGAGGGATGTTTGTTAATTTCCTGATTATGTTGATTTCTTGATTTGGATCCATCCTATGTGAGACTAGCATCCTTGCAAAATATGAAAGAAAAGGATAAAAAGAAACAAAAGAAATAACATAATAGAAAATAACATCCTATACTAATATAAAAGCAAAAACAAAATAATATAGAAATTGAAATAAAAGTAGAACTAACTCATAGATTGCCTCCCATGCAGCGCTTCTTTAATGTCAGTAACTCGAAGTGACCAACACGTTTAATATCATCCTGGATCAACAATCAGCGGCTTGCTTTCACTCTTTACTCCACAAAGCGGTTTCATAGCCTGTAAACAAGCCATATGTTGTAAGATAATAATAAGGACATAATTTATCAAATCAATAAATCCAATTTCAAGCAATAAAGCCCTTTTTAATAACAAACTGTTAATGAAAGAGGGAAATAAAACTCCCTAAATCATCGATTAACTCAAACAATTTGTCTTCAAGAAAGTAGGAACCTTCTGTACTTAAGGTTACTACCAACGCCTTATTAGTAGTTTCCTTACTTGGTTCCTCTGCTAGTTCTTCCTCAACCATCTCTGTCCACTCTTCTCCTTCTTCTTCCTGGACAGAGGTTTTTGACTCATCTTCTTCAGTTGTCTTCTACCACTCTACTTTCTCTTCTTAGATGGAGGTTTCTTCTTCTTTTTTATGAAACTCTTTTTGGAATGTTCCTCCATTTATGAAACCAACCTTTGTTTTTTCTTTACTCTCGAAATTTTGTAGGTCGGCTTTCATTTTAGCAAGGCTTTCCATTAATTTGTCTCTAAGACTTGCTTTCTCTTCTTCTTCTTCTAGGAGATCTTTTTTGTACATATTCAAATGGAGCATTGTTGGATCCCGATCTCGAAGTCTAGTCGTACAATGCTGGACCCCGTTACCGGGAACCCAACTATCCATACGGAG
>JAOSBL010000004.1:11122129-11139563 GCA_027568915.1 Erythroxylum roraimae | reverse complement strand
AATGAGTCCAAAAAGTCCATTTTATCCTTCCTTATAGGCTTATGTTCTTTTAAACTTAAGTGTCTTGCCAAAAATACACTTGAACATTCTGACATAACACTTTCTTCTAGAAAATGTTCCCCGTTGTCTTAAGTTTCTAATAATACCAAAATTATTAAATTTGGTTCAGTAATCTGAAAGTTAGGGCTCAAACATTTCAGACTATTTATAGACTGAAACAGTACACTATACCCATCCATCCAGAATTTCAAAGTTTTAGAGGCTGACTTACAATTCACTTTCTTCAGATAATCTATAACTCTATCCCTCTAGTTTAGCACAAGTTAGAAATCATCTCATTTGGAGCTCTACAGATCAAGATATCATCAAAATACTGAAGTATGTTCAGTAGAATAACACCAGTTCATATTATTTAAGAGCACACTCACTGTACCCATCCCATGTTTTTCACTAAATCTTTCTCAAGTCATTTCAAATGGCTATGATTTTTTTTGGAGAAGTAGAGCAATGTCTTACGAGTCTAATGGTTTAAGAATCAAGTCATTTAGGTGTCTAGAGAAGAAGTTATGGCTAAAGAATCAAATCTGGTTTTGTCCTCAATTGAATTGGACCTGTCTTGGGACAATTGGCATAACTGTCATTAGGGATATCAGGTTAAGAACATCTTAGGACTATTTCAAAGAGGACTTTGAGATCTACAACTTTGAAGAAGACCTCAAAGACAAATTTTATCTTCTGAAGGGTCAAAAATGGAACAGAAGATACGCCAGGAGAAAAAGCAGAAGAAGCAAAAAGCAGAAGAAGTAAAACATAGAAGAAGCAAAAAGCAGAAGAAGCAAAACATAGAAGATATGACGTCATCATAGACCATGTGACGTCATCACAGAAGAAGCCAAAAGTAGAAGAAGAAAAACATAGAAGATATGACGTCATTTATAGACGAAGTGACATCATCAGACGATACAGGAATGGAAAAATTGCCATAACTTTCCCTACAGATATTGGATTAAGGTGTTCTTTATATGGTTGGAAAGAGGACTTCAAGATCTACGACTTTCAATAGGTACAGACGAAAAGTAGACTAATGGAAAAAGACAGAAGAATGGGGAAAATTGCCATAACTTTCCCTACTAATATCGTATTGGGGTGTTCTTTGGATGGTTCGAAAGAGGACTTCAAGATCTACAACTTTTATGAGGACCTCGAAGACTGATTCTATCTTCTGAAGGGTCAAAATGGAACAGAAGATAGGTATAGACTAAAAGGCATAAGAAGCAAAAAGCAGAAGAAGTAAAACATAGAAGAAGCAAAAAGCAGAAGAAGCAAAACATAGAAGATATGACGTCATCACAGACCATGTGACGTCATCACAGAAGAAGCAAAAAGCAGAAGTAAAATGCAAAAGGAGCAAAACATAGAAGAAGCAAAACATAGAAGATATGACGTCATCACAGACCATGTGACATCATCACAGAAGAAGCAAAACATAGAAGAAGCAAAAAGTAGAAGAAGCAAAACATAGAAGATATGACGTCATCACAGACCATGTGACGTCACCACAAACTATGTGATGTCACCACAGAAGAAGCAAAAAGCAGAAGAAGCAAAACATGGAAGATACAACTTCACTCTTGAACATCTTCCCTTATGAGGACCATAACTTTCAGCTCAGATGTCAAAAAATTTCATACTATATACTGTTGGAAAGATAAAAGAAAGACCTACAACTTTCTATATGACAACTTTGTTTAAATATATCTAGATCAATCCAGATTTTCCCCCGAAGTCAGAACACGAATTTTACATTCATCCCCCAATGTACTGCACCCAATTCTCAACTTCATGACAGATTTTTGAGGATCTTAGAGACAGAATTTAAATTCTATGTCTTCACAAGAAATGTAGCCATATGTTTCTGGTTTAATCCAAATTAAGAATCATCTCGTTTGGATAACTAGAGAAAACGTTATGGCTAAAAGACTGAAGCTTACTTAGTGAACATTTTCCGGATCAACTACCAATTTGTTTCAAAATCTTTCCCTAACACAACTCATACCAAGATCACCTTTACTATGTCATTTACTCCTCATTCTCAACTTCATTTCAAATCAATATCATCCATAAAGAAATTATAGTCCATGATTAATCATGAGCACTAATAACAGAACATACACATATATACATATCCTTCATTAACTTACTACACACATTCAACTTCATTTTTGCTTTCATTTCACTTCTAGCTTTCACCTTAATTCTTCCCATTTCAAAATCTCTTATCCACCAAAAACACCATAGCAAAATCATGAATCTATCCACATTTCTCATTCCCTACTTTACTCTTGTCTATCATTTCTTGGTTCAAAATTTTTTCATTCATTTGTTCTTTACTCATGACTAATCACCAAAATTTCTCATTTAATAGTTCTAATCTTCTAAAAAAAGTTTGGGGTCCAACAGTTGTGGCTATAATAGTAAATCTTAAACCCCATAATAGCCCTCAAACTCAAGATTAAGTAGAAAAATTCAAAAGATAATTAAATTAATAATAAGCCACAAATACAATATAATAAAATAAAATAAATACAAAAGAAAAATTAAAATAAAAGAAAATAAAAATAAAGATAAAACAAAACAATAGGAAAATGACTAGAGTAATAGAATTCAAGCCTTCCTAATATCAAAGTCCTCAGTAATGGTGCTAAAAACTTGATTGACCTATTTCATGAGTTGGTCAATTATGTAATAACCTTAAGTGAATAGTATAGTTTTAGTTAGTACTAGCATGTACGGGTTGATCCCACGAAGATGATGAATATTATTAATTACCATTCCCCTATTATTTAGCCTAAGGATTGATTTTAGATTTTAATTAAAAGAACTAAAAACTAAGCAAGAAAAATAAAATAGGAAACAATAATGAATACAGAGATAGTGGAATTCACTTTAAAAACTATCAATATTAGAAATTAGTGTCTAGGTTCGAATCCACCTAAACCTTTAACAGATTGATCTTTTTCATGCAATTGTTTTGTTGATGTATTAGACCGTGGAGAGTCCTATGGTATGCTAGTAGCTGACCTTGAGTCTAACAAAAACTAATCCTAAGGTTTCCAACCGAATTAATCAGGCTAAAGTTTATAGGATTACGTTACCAATCTATGAGTCCCTCTATTAGGTTTGACCTTAATCCAAAAGATTTATGTCATCTTATCTCTAGACTCCTTCCAATTACGATAGATCTATTTAAACTTAGGATTTCTCAATCTCTCTGTAAGAAATCAAATTATAAATAAAACACATAATCGAATCCAATATAACAATCACACCAATTGCATTAGTAAAAGAATCAAATCATATCAAAGTATTAACAAAAGGTTCATCTAACCTAACTACTAACTGAACATTTAGTTACACTTTATCGAACACAAAATCAAACATATAATGATAGAAAAAGGAAATGAAAGCAATGGTTTCATAATTCTAAGTCTCCCTGACTGTCTTCTATCAAATGTGCTTGCAATTTAGATGCTTAATCTTGTATTTCGATGGATCTTTTGATAATTTCTTCGTGTTTTCCACTTCTCTTGACCAAAATCAACCCTGGAGAACAAACTCCATCTGTGAATCTAAATAATCTTGCTTTTCTACAAAATCCTAATCATTTAAGCCTACTATCATGGAAAACTCAGTTTAACTCATCCTATCAGTTTAACTCATCCTAAATCTTGTCCCCCAGCATCTTGAACTGAATGGTGTTTGGCTAGTTCCAATTGAAGTGAACCTTTTAAAAAAAGAAAGTGGAGCAAAACTCTAAGGTAAGCTCTGTATAAGTGGCTCCACTATCTCAAAGATTCAGGACTATGCTCCCACACTTATAAAATCTCAAACCTGTTATGCCAAACTCACTTGCTCTAATCCTTCTCAATCGATGCATCTTCTTATCCCAAATTTCCTGTCCTTCAATCTTTTAAATTGGGTTTCATGGGCTTTAGCATTAAATTGAAGCATCACATGATATGTAGGTTAATGTGGAGCTACCTCATAAGATGAGGGAGATCGGGCTTTAGCTTGGTCTCTAGAAGAGCCTTCGACTCTTTGTCACTTTTGTGGTTTCTAGTTTTCTTTCCTTTACTACATCACTTATATTCTCCTTCTCATTGTACCTAAAAAGAAAACAGAGTGTGAGAAAGTAAAGAATGGAAATTCTAAATAGCAATCTTCCCTACACTTGCCTCGTACAATCATTATTAATCATGCAAAATAAAACTATGCGATGATAAACATAATTGGAAATTAAAATAAATGAAAAATGTCAATTACATTCATAAAATATGTAGAATATTAACCTAATCGCAAAATTGGGAACAACATAAATGAATTTAGAAACCAAAATGAAGAAAAATTACTAGAATTTGGAATGAAAATAAATCTATTTAAATACTAAATGAATAGTTAAGATCTAAATTATGCAAAACATGAAATATGGATAAATTTAAATGAACAAGAATTAAATAAATGAAAGAAAAATAATATTATATGCACAAAATGAATGATGCAAGATGCAATTCACAGGTAACAGTGAGTATAGGTATAAACCCAAATTGAATTTTGCCAAATCCCATAGCAATATGACATTTAAATATCTATAAGGGCAAAATTGAATTTCAACTTGAAATCATAAATCAATAGGGAAAATATGATTAAAATACTTGAGATTGTGAAAAGGGTAAAATTCTAACTATAACAGTGTTTTGGTTGGAGTTTCAAAAATGGTGGGGGATACTAAAGGTTGTGTCTTGTAGTGTCACACAAGAGGGAGAAAAGAGAAGAAGAGTGGGTGAGAGAAAGAGGGGAGTGATTATGAGTTTTTTAAAAATGTAGTCAGACATAGTCTCTAGACACGACAGTGTAAGTGACTGGGAGCATGTAAGGGTGAACACGAGTGTATCTATGTGACATGTTTAGAAAATGTATGGGATATAGGAAAGTTAAATGATCGTGTAAGTCACTAGGCTCGTGTGAGCAAATTTAAAAATTCACAAGAATGGACATGGCTGTGTTTAGCGACCATGTAAGTTAATGGACCCATGTCAAACTTTAAAGCAGCACTTGTGGATGTATAAGGGCAGAGACATTGGCATGTCTATAACCATGTACACCTCTAGATTCTTCGAAACTTAGAAATTTCCTGTCAACATTAAGCTAACCATATAAAACACATTGATAATGTAAATTAGGATAAAAATCATTGACGGTGCTCATAAACCTAAAATAAAACCTTAAACCAAATGTCGATTTAGCATAACATAAGCCATGAACTAATAAAATCCTAGAACTGAACTCTAAGTTAATTAAAAAATAAAGAATTAATATAACCAAAAGTTATACCAATTCTCAAATTGTCTCCTAAGTTGCACTTGTTTAACATCCTTAGCTAGATATATACATGCATAATTATGGTAAATTGTGAAGATTAAGCTCCTCCTTACTAATGTCAAGTTCACGTCCAAGATACAATATGAAGCAATGGCCATTCACTTTAAACTAATTTTTTTGTGGATGACTTTCCTGAACTATGTTATATGGAAATACATTCTTGGCCATAACAGGATCGAAACATCTTCATTTGAGTTAATTTGGGAAAAATCTCCAGCGATATTTGTACAAAAGCACTTATTTTCCCTACTTAAATTGCTTGGACTACTTAATCCTCCAATCATGATATCTCTTGGAATGTTCCTTATACAACTTAAAGTTCTCATAAACCATCAACCACCATTCTTCTAACTCATTAACTTATAACTTCCTCTTCTCACCTACAAGTTGAAGATTAAAATTCATAAGTTTGATACCACAATATTCTTTATGCTTTAACTCCACATGTAAGTGACATGCTTTCCCATAAACAATTCTTATAGTGCAAATCCAATTACTGTTTTATACATTATTCTGTAGGCCTGTAGAGCATCATTTAACTTAAATGACCAATCTTTGCTATAATGCTCCACATTCTTTTCCAGAATATGTTTGAAATCCATATTAGTGACCTCAACTTGGCTACTAGTTTGAGGGTGATATAGGGTTGCAATTCTATGTGTGACTTCATACTTTTTAATTAACTTTTCAAATTACACATTGTAAAAATATGTGCCCTTATTACTAATAATTTCTCTAGGCCAAACCGTGAAAATAATTTTTTCAAGAACTTTGTTATAACCCTAGCATCATTTGTAAGTAAAACTTAAGCTTCAACCCATTTAGAGACATAATCACTAGCAATTAAGATGAATCTATTACTAAAAAAAATTGAAAAAGGGCCCATAAAATCAATATCCCAAATATCAAATACTTTATACATAAGTTTGAGGCAACTTATCACAATAATAAATATTACCTAATCATTGATAACTATCACACAAAGATACATACCTTTGGGTATCCTTAAAAAAAACTTGACTCAAGAACTTTCTAAGTTGTCTTATTCGCACTATGATGCCCTCTAACTAGTTCAACATAATAATATCCTAGGATCTTCCATCTCTCAGAATGAGGTACACATCTTCTAACTATTTGGTTTTCATAAATACAAAAAAAAATAAAGATCCTCCTAAAAATAGTCCTTTAAATTAGTAAAGAATTTCTACTTCTTCTAATAAGAAAGAATCTTTAGTAAGATGTTAACCATAAAATAAAGTGTAATACCTATGAAAAATGATTTCAAGATCACTTACCTCCAAATTGTATAGGTACTCTTTTGGAAATTAATCATCTATATCCTCTTTATTTAGATCCTATAGATTTAGGTTTTCTAAATGAGATCGATGGTACGATGCCAGGTTTTTAGCTTTCCTCTTATCCCTAATCTCTAGATTGAATTCCTGCATTATCAAAATCAATCTAATTAGTCTAGGTCTAGCATTTAGTTTATTTAGCAAGTATCTTAATATAGAGTGGTCACCATAAACAACTTTAGACATAACCAGGTCTAAATTTATCAAATGCAAAAACCAATATTAACAATTCTTTCTCTGTGATAGTATAGTTATCTTAAATGTTAGTCAAAGTCTTACTAGCATATTAAATTGGCTAGAAAAGCTTATCCTTCCTCTTTCCAATTACTATGGCTACTGCAATGTCACTTGTATGAAACATTAGTTTAAAATGGTAGATTCCAATTTGGTGCAACCATAATTGGGCAATTACTTAACTTTTTCTTAAGAATGTTAAAAGCATCTAAACACTATTGAGTGAAATTAAAAGATACCTCATTTTTCAACAATTCGGTTAAAGGCCTAGCAATTTAGATAAGTCTTTAATAAATCTTTTATAAAAGCCTACATGCCTTAAAAAGCTTACCGAAGTTAAGGGTGGTAGTTTCTTTATAGTTTCTATTTTGTTTTTATCTACCTCAATACCTATATATGAAATTTATAGTCTAAAACTATGCCTTCTTATAACATAAAATTGTAATTTTCCCAATTTAATCGTAGATTAGTTTCCTCACATCTCTCAAACACTCTTTCTAAATTATAGAGGAATAAAACAGAGGAATTACCTCTATGATGTCTTCAAATAAATCACCAAATATGACCATTATGCATCTTTGAGACGTAACTGACATGTACACAACCTAAAGGACATCCTCCTATAAGCTAACGGATTATAAGGACATGTAAATATTGTTTTCTCCTGATCTTCCAAAAGAATAAGAATCTAAAAGTAGCCTAAAAGCCAATCCAAAAAGCAATAGTGCATGTGCCTAGCTAGCTACGTTAACATTTGGTCTACGAAAGGTAAGGGAAAGTGGTCCTTTTGGTTAGCATCATTCAACTTCCTATAAACGATGCACACTCTTAACCCAATGAGGATTCTTATAGGAATCAATTCATTATTCTCATTAGGTACTACTTTCATTCCTCCTTTCTTTGGTATAACCGTATCAGACTCACCTAAGAACTATTAGAAGTAAGATAAATTACATAAGCATCCAGGAGTCTAATTACCTCTACCTTTACCACTTCCTTCATATTAGGATTCACCTTCTTTTAAGGCTACATAACTAGTTTGAAATTATCCTCCATAAGAATCTTATAAGTGAAAAAGGAGGGGCTAATTCCTATAATGTCACAAATCTTCCAAGCAATGGCCCTTTTATGCTCTTTAAGCACATTTAACAACTTCTCTTTTTGATCCACCTTTAAAGTTGAAACAATAATCACTGGAAGCTTTGAATTCTTCTAAAAAAATGGATGTTCTAATTGATCAAGCAACATCTTTAACTCCATCTATGATAGTTCTTTAATGGAAGGTTTAACCACTTCTCCTTGCTTTTATCAATCTCTTCAAACTCCTTTTTCTCTACCATGGTTTGATTAGCCCCTAGGTAGGTTACTTGCTTTTCTTTTATGGTGCCATCCCCATCTTCTTCTTTACCTTAAACGAGATATAGTTCCAATTGGTTAAAGACAAAATCCTACATAAAATATGAAATTGTAAATTCAATGGTATCAATAAAATAGCAAGTATCGCCTTATTTAAAGGAATGTCTCATGGAATCAAATATTTTAAAGGTAACATCTTCTTCCCTAACCCTAAGCACTAGTTTGTCAATACTCACATTAATAATGGCTTTAGCAATGGCTAGGAAGGGTCAACCTAGAATCAAAAGTACCTCTATATTCTTATCCATATCTAAGATCACAAAATTAATTAGGAAAAATAAACTTTGTCGACTTTAATAAGTACATCCTCAATAATTCCTCTAAGATACTTAACCGATCTATCTACTAGTTGAATCCTCATCATAATAGGTTTTGGTTCCCCTAATCTCAGTTTCTTAAATGATTTATAGTGCATTAAGTTAATAATAGCCCCAAATCATCCAGCGGTTTTTCTATTAAAAAAACTACTAATTAATAAAGGGATAGTAAAACTCTTTGAATCATTAAGCTTCTTAGGCAACTTGTTTTCTAAAGTGGTCAAGCACTCCTCACTCAATGTCACCATAGCTAACTCCTCCAACTTCCTTTTATTAGATAGCAATTGCTTCAATCTCAATCTATTTACATCATCAGTGGCACCATTGATCTTAAAGTTGTCATAAATCTCTAGAAAATTGGCTATATATACATTTGGATCCTTATCCCATAGCCCATCAAATTGGATAAACTACTGCGCCATCTAAATAATATTTGGTTTAATCTCAAAGTTGTTGGTATTGACATTAGGCCTCATAATACTGGACTTCTTCTTATTCAAGTCAAGCTTAGAATAATCAAATATTATCCTCATTTGGTCTGTCATAATTTTCAATTCTTTGGTGTCAATTCGATGTTTTATATTCTCTATCTTTTGATCTAGCTCTACCTCTTTAAGTCAAGTCCTTTAAAGATTCTAAGAGTTGTTCTCTCAATTTTTGGATCTTCTTCAACCAATTAAGATAAATTTCCTTGTTCATAAACTAACCTAAAGACCTTCAAAAGTGACAAAACAAAGAGTCAACAAAATAACTCAACAAATTATGAACAATAAATAAAAAGGATTTAAAAGAGAAATAATGGTTAAATTAATAAAAATTGGGTTTTCTTAATATTATAATCCATAACAATGGTGTCGAAAACTTGATACATAGGATCTTACCCTATCGATCTACAAAGGAAAATGCATTAATTAAACTATGTCACTATGATAGTGAATATTGAGTATTGATCCCACACAAACTACAAGTACTAATAACTACCTCTTTTCTATTATTAACTAACCAAAAATAACATGATGGTTTAATCAAAATGATAAAACTAAACTAAAATTTAACATAATTAATAATCAAGAATGCAAATCTTATAAGAATTAACCAAATCAAATAAATAACACCTAGGTAATGAATCCCCTTAAGATTTAAGGGTAATCTTAAGGGGATTCATTACTTAAGTTGCCCATTATCATGCAATCTCATTAAAGATCATTGGCACATAAAAATTCCTATTTTATTTTAATATCTTGCTTAAGATTATCAACACCTAATCCCAGGTTAATTAATTGAAATCTCTTTCTAGTTAAAACCTTTAAGGTTTCTTTAATCAATTTATAAGTTTCATTATTAAGTTTGACCCTAATCTGAAATATTTATGTTTTCCTATCTCTAGGATTATATGCAACCCCTTTTAATTATAATAGATCTATCCATATAAAGGATTTCTCAATCTCAAATGTATGAAATCGTATGTGAATCTTTATCCAATAAATATCAATTTAAGAATTAATCAAAACATATAATTGAATTAATGAATTAAAAATCAAATTGCATTAAATAAAGAATCAAATAATAAAATAAATCCCAAGGTTTATCCCACCTAGGAACAAAATAAATTTAGTTCATAAAAATATAAAACATAATTAAGGATTCAAAAGGACAACTAAAAATAAAATAATTCATTATATATCCCTTTTCTCTAATAAAATCCACTTAAAATCTTATGGAAACACGCTCTCTATTCCGATCTCTAAGTCAACCTTTGCTTCTTTACCACTCTAAAATTCATAACTGTGTTTAGAAACTGAACTCCTTTAATTTTCCTTCATATTTCAAAAAATAGGATTTATGCACTAGACACGGTCACCCACATGGTTGTGTCCAACGACCGTGTCCCTTAATCTCAATTCAATACTCAACAGTTGTGCAAAAACATAGTTTTAGCAACTTATATAGTCTATGTATATAGTCGACTCTAATACCATATAGGTGTGTCTGACCTCGACATAGGCAAAACATTGTCATTCAACCGATGCATATTTATAGTCACTTACACGATCACTCATACAACTGTGTCTAATACTAACATGGCTATGTGTAATACTAATATTGTAGCACCCCACTCTCACAAGACACGTATTTGACATCCTAAGTGATATCCGAGTACGTACCCCACAAGGGTGGCATGCTAGAGCAATCATTAGTCAAAATTCATTACAAAATCTTTATTTCTTTAAAACAATGTACACGTATGCGGAAGCCATTAATCAAATAGAGCCCACTTTATTTAAAACATTTCCATTCACAAGTGTTACAATTATTACAAACATTAGTATTCAACAGCCACTTGGGCCCATTTCAGATACAAAACACTTGCAATCATAATGTCATTTCATTACCAATTCATTCAAATACACTTTGTACAATTCTTACGGAACATAATTCAAAAACAAAATCACTGAAGACATATGCAGGTGCAAACTGATCCCAACCCTTAATCCATATCTGATCTTAGTGGTTAAACTCCATTTAGCCTAACTGAATAATTCCTTGGAACCTGAAAAGCCACGTTACAATTTTTTATGAGTTTTGCGAACTCAATGAGTAAACCATCATTGATGATTTCACCCGGGTCAAATACACAAAATCACATATTTCACATATATTCATTCAGATCATGAATAATCTAAATACTCACATTATCATGGCACATCATGTAATCATCGTGAATCAGAATAGATATATACAGATACAGATGCATATGAGACTCCAGATTCGTTATTATTGTTATGACCGAGTGCCTTTCACATACGGATACAAATACTAGCCCATTGGGCTCAGTTAGAACAGAATCACAGAGCATAGTTCTATGTGCAGAAACAGAAATCATGGAGTAAAGCTCTACGTGCAAGCATTTTCATACTTGCTACTCCGGTCATAATGCCTTTATCTTAGCATGCATTTTATGAAATGCACCAAATACAGAATACGTCAAGAATAACAGTCACATATGATGCACAGTTAGAAATCTCATAATCATCGGATCTAAGCTCGACATTCAACTTTTGTTGAGAATACTCATATCATTCATAATTTCAAAACAATTAGAACACTTCCAATACATTCCCGAATATTAAACTCCTTGGACCTTAAGTCCGAAATTCATAAACAAGTCACAATTAATTAATAATTGGAAGTTAAACAAATTCAATCAATCCTAGGAAAACCATCTAGGTTGACTCACAGTACACTCCAATATGCTATTGCCTGGATAGTCCGGCAATGTCTGACTGGCATCCAATGTGCTCCACTATATCATACAAAACACATTTACATATATCACACTTTTGCACAAATGTATAAATATTCCTTTATACACATCTATATATAGAAAATATGCACAATGCATGTTCAATGACAATCCTGGGTATCTTATTATGATCCTTATCACCATATCATTCATATATCAAAACTCTCATAATTATCATTGTACTTAGTTAGACCATAATAAAACAATGTGAAACTAATTTTGTAATCCAATTGATCATTTCATATTTTTCTAATAACATGCTTTCAGGTCAACTTTGCATGATTATTCTCACCAGGAAAGTGAAGTAATTTAATAACACTTCCTTCTAGAAAATTGTTCTCCCATGTCTTAAATTTCTAATGATACCAAGATCATGCGATTTGGTTCATTATTTTATGAGTTATGCTCAAAATACTACAGACTAAGTACATTTAAAATTTTGGCTAGGGCATGATCATACATTCAAGTTGTACAACTCATATCTCTCAATTACAATATCCAAAAATTACAAAATTTATACCAATTGAAGCTAAGAGAATAAGCTACAACTTTTATGAAGACAACTTTGTTTGATTTGGCATACATCAATACAGTTTATTCGATAACAACAGGATATGATTTCTGTCACTAGTGCTCTACAGCCTAAGCCAAGACTCACTTTTAAGCTAAATTTCAGGACCCTTAACGATAGAATTCAAATTCAATTTCTTCTTAACACTTGTAGCCAAATGTCTCTAGTTTAATTTAAATTAAGTATCATCTCATTTAAATAACTATAGATCAATATATAACCAAAATATCGAAGCATGATCATTGAAATCATTTCAGTTAACAATATTTCAGCACACTCACCATTTTCATCCTAATTCACCATCATCAATTCTCTATCATAACATGCTATAATCACTGATCATTTACTTACATGTTTAACTCCAATTCTAGCTCACAATATCAAACTCATTCAACTCTCCAAGTAAGCAGAAACGTCACACATTCAAGGTAAAACTTAGTTGGATTTCAGCTAGGTTTAGTAAGGCAACTTCAAGCTAATCTTTTACTTAACTTTGTAAGGCTAAAACATGGATTATTTGTGAAACAAGTAGGCATAACCATAAGCAAACTCAGGGAGGTGAAAGAAGAGAGTTTCGGTGGTGTGTGTGAGAGAAGAAAGAATAAGAATGGGCTGAACCAAGTTTGCTCCTGCTGAATGTTACACCTAAGGTGTTAGGTGTCATCTAATGGAATGGCCATATGTCTAAAGGCATGTTCAACATGTATCAAGTATATATGCTGCCATATGTCACCATTAAAGCTAGGTCACATGTCATTTAAGTACAGCAGCCACTTTTCCATTTATCAATGCCATTTGTCATCAACTTACCAGCCCCTTTGTCACACAATGATTGATCTATTTGTCAATTCATTACTAGTCCATTTGTCACTAATTTAACTATGCCGAATGTTACTCAATTATAGGCTAAATCATTTAAAATTTTCATTCATCAATTTATCCTACCATTTGGCATTCGTCCTAATCCAAATGTATCCCAAAATTTTGGAATTTCCTAAAATTCACCAAAATTTTTGAAATAACAAGTAGCAACACCAAATCAGTTTTTAACACATTTAAACCATAATTCTCAATATACTCACATTTATAAATCAATTATAACTGGAAATTGTCAATGAATGCATGTACAATCATATTCATGTGCAATAATCAAAATTCTCATGTATGTGCAAAAATATGCAAAGCATGATATGTATTTTCTAATTTCTCATAATTCACTATTCTCGCCTTAACATGGGTAACAGGATGTTACAAATGCAAAAACCAATGGTTCTCCACACAAACAAGAGCTATTATGTGAAGACATGCAGAGTAAGTTCACTTCTGTAATAAACTCATGTACAAATGCAAAAACCAACGGTTCTCCATGCTAACAAGAGCTATTACGTGAAGACATGCAGAGTAAGTTTACATACTAACACGTGAAGACAAGATCATAAGAATAGCCTTCAAAATCACGTACAAATGTAAAAACCAACAGTTCTCCACACTAACAAGAGCTATTACGTGAAGACATGCAGAGTAAGTTCACTTCTGTAATAAACTCACGGACAAATGCAAAAACTAATGGTTCTCCACACTAACAAGAGCTATTACGTGAAGACATGCAGAGTAAGTTCACATCCTAACACGTGAAGACAAGAGGACAAGAATAGGCTTCAAACTCAGGTACAAATGCAAAAACCAGCGGTTCTCCATACTAACAAGAGCTATTACGTGAAGACATGCAGAGTAAGTTCACTTCTATAATAAACTCACGTACAAATGCAAAAACCAATTGTTTTGCAAAACGAGGGAATTCCATTAACCAGAACAATGGAATTGGTAATTTAAGAGCTATTACATGAAGACATGCAGAGTAAGTTCTCATCCTAACACGTGAAGAAAAGAGGATAAGAATAGACTTCAAACTCACGTACAAATGCAAAAACCAATGGTTCTCCACACTAACAAGAGCTGTTAAGTGAAGACATGCAATATTCCTATTACAACATTCCTTCCACCTTAAACAAAACCACTCCAAAAGCCATAACTCATCAGTCTAATAGACATATATTTTGTGTATCTAGACCCACCAAAAGAAACCCAAGCAATTAAACTGTTGAAACGAATTCTTTGAACCCTCCAATCTTTTCTTGTAGGTTGATGTTTCCAAGTGAATAAGAATAAACCTTTTATTATAGAACAAGTAAGTTCAGGATTTTGGAGTCTCAAGATGAGATGATGAAGACGATGGTGATTATGATGACGGTGTAAATGATGAAGTAGAGTGTTCCTATTAAGTATAATTTTTGTTTGGGCAGTAACGCAGTATAATACTGTAATTGTTGTCTGCTACTGCAAGTTGGAATTACACAGAGCATCTTGGCCGTAACAAATTAACACTATTTCATAACCACACCGCCAAAACAGAGCATGCAATACAAGGTCATCTAATCACCTACATAATAATAGAAAGCCATATCCACGTACCGAAAGAGAAAAGGAAAAGAACAAATACGGATAATATTAATACTTGAAATTTGAGATATAAAAAGTGTATAATGCAGACAATGAGGAAAAGTGGTCGATGGAATGTGAGGTTTGACTTGTAAGGAAATGTACTAGAGATGTTCATTTGAAGTTGAGATTTGCAACTGTAAAGTTCATGCTCTTTTTGTTTGAGTTGCACTTAGATGATATATATGACTTAGTCGTGAATACTATAAGATGTCTAATATGTACTGGGTTGCGAGTGTGGACACATGTGCGAATACAGATTCATTCCTTCGTGCTGTATATAAAGACGACGATCTTTTAAAGGCCAAAAACGCAAGTAATGTCGCAAATACGTGAAGAAATCGTATAAACAAATAAAACGAATAACAAGCAGATAGGAAAGTGCACACAGACACCAAATAAGTGGGAAAATCATAGAAACAGAATAATAGAACACAAACTTGGAGTTGCTATAAAAATCACAACAAGGCCCTGAAGATGAAGATGCTAAAGTCGGCGCAAATAGAAAAAATTGTTTTAGAATACACGAAAACCTATTGTGAAATATTAGGGAAATGTATTTTTCTTGTTTTCGTAAAATGGTTGTAGTTTTTTTATTTTTTAAAACACCATAATATAATAATAATGAACCAAACATGTTTTAATAGGAAGTTTCATTTTTAATAAAAACCACAACCAGAAACAGGAAAAAAAATGAAAACTCCCTAAATTATTTCCTGATTTTTGGGGACTTTAGAGCTCAAATTAGTCAAAGTATAAAACATGATGTCTTATTAATGCTTCTGTGAAACAGTTTGGCCAGAAGATATCTTGATAAGTTTATGTGGTTAATTGATGTCAATATCTAAAGAATGGACTGTTTTGATGTGTTGAGTTCAAATATGGAAATTCTGATTTGTTAAAGGAATAAATGAGTTCTTTTAATGTAAACATGATCTTTAAGGACATGAGAAATGTGTATAAGGTATGGATGAATGAGAATAGAAGAACATGGGGTAATTATGAATGATAATTGAGTAAATATATGAAAATGTATTGCTGGAAAAAGTTTGGTGAATGTATAGATTTAGCTTGCTGAAATTTTAGATTTAAAGTAACAAGTGTGTGTGTGATATAAGAAGTTTTAGATCATGAAAACATTCAAGGATAAGTGTTAAATATGAGTTGTTAATAGTATAAAGAAGTTTTTATGAATGCAAATGAGATCCAAAGAATATGAGTATGGTGAATTAGGTATGATAGAATATGAATTGAGGAAATTGTGTGAATGTATAATACTATGACAAGATTGATGAATTTATGAATGATGAATGGAAATTGATCAAGTTTAGTTAAGGCATAAACCTAATTGAAAACTAAAATGATGTACAAGTCATGATGTATAAATGATTAAGATTTGTGAATAAGGTTACATCCTTGGAATGATCAATTGAGCATGCATTGAACATAACACATATACATGTGTATAATTGAGTACTTATTTGATTAAACAAGTTAGAAATGTGTACATATGTGTGTATTGCATGATTTGGAAGTACAAATTGACTGACAACTTCCAGACATTACCTGTTCATCGAGGCAATAACTATTTGAAGCATACTGTAAGTTGACCTATATGATCCTCACTCAAATTGAAATGTTTTTGTCTAAATTTCAGTTATTGAATTTCTACTTATATAATTGTGATATTTTGGACATTTTTGGTCTGAGGAGTTTGATATTTGGGAATGTATTGGATGTGCTTACTAATTATATATGAATGGGGAAATGTGTACTCAACTATATGCTGAATGCCGGACTTAGATCCAATGATTGTGATAACTGACTGTGCACATTGAAAGAAACTGATTGATAACATATAATGTGGAATGTTGTACTCAATCACATGAATATGCATGATCATATAAAGGATTTATGACCGGAGTGACCTGTTAAGTCAAAATGACTTTACGTAAATGATTCTGATGAATAACAAATAAAAATGAAAGAAGAAAGTAAGACGGAAGCAGACGAATATGAGACGGAAGGAATGAAAAACAAATATGAGATGGAAGGAATGAAAGATGAATATGAGACGGAAGGAATGAAAGACGAATATCAGACGGAAGCAGAAGAAAAACAGATGGAAGGCACAAAACAAAAGTGAGATGGAAGGTGCAAAACAAAAGTTAGACGAAAGGCACGCTGATTGAGCCCAAGTTTATCATATAAATTGGCTACTTTTTCATGGTTGTTAATGTACTTTTTGACTCTTAATTCATGATTTTGTGTTTAAATTAGTCCCTTACGGTGAGCTTAT
>JAOSBL010000004.1:11098247-11110995 GCA_027568915.1 Erythroxylum roraimae | reverse complement strand
GAGCGCGAGATTGAAAACGAAACTGATGAGTTTTAATTTTTTCCTCAACGCTTCCACGACGTTTACTTCATAACAACGTCGTTATACTTATTTGCCCACGGTTTAATAATTAAACGTCTCATATAATTCTCCAATTCCGCGTCGTCTACTAACAACGTCGCAAAATATTCTCACTTTTCCTGACGTTTTTTAAACGTCGGGAAAGGTCATATTTTTCTGCGACGTTTTTAACTCAAACGTCGCAGATTCTATACTTTTTTTGTAGTGAGAATTGTTGACAAACAATATAAAAAATGCAACAATTTCTAACAATCAACAGTAGTTCCGGCAAACAATATACATAACGCAATAAATATCCAACAAAGAGTAAGCAAAACAACACAATTTTTCGACTTAGAGTGTTAGTGAAAATAGCAGATATAATAAATCGGAACAACATTATCTGAAAATGCAGGGCGTTGTGAACAATCAATGCCCTAAGTCGGGAATTCCCCCTCTACGGTGCAGCATGATGACAGAATCCGACTCCAACATTAATGCCTTCTCCACAAGCTTCGGTACGTTCGAAAGGGTAGAGTGAGAATTGTCTCCGTGAATAAAAAGAAAAAGAAATAAAAAAGAAACAGATGCAGATGCAGATGCAGATGCAGAATAGACTAGATATATGTGTGACAAAAAACGAAGAAAGCGTAAAGGTGTCTGTCTTGTATGTATGTAAGACATACAAAGCAAAAGTATTGCACTCGACCAGCAGACATACAACTGCGGGAGTTGATCAAAAGAGAGCAGATCTGTGGGTATATATAGAAAGAGTGCTGCGTACGTTGTCACCGAAATAAAGAGGCATTTAGGTGCATTAAGGTTATAAAAGTTTATTACCCATAAAGAAAAAAACGTTGAATAATAATGATGCTGATAATGTTTTTTTTTTTTTGATATAATGAGGATAATATCGTTGAGAAACATTAAGAACAAATATTCGACCAATAACACCTACAGTTAAAGCCATCAAGCCTTTGTAATTTTGTGGGATCTAATTTCTGCACCGGAAGTTTCGTCCATTTGTTTGATCTACGCAACCAAATCCGATACTGCCATAAGGCACAGACGGTCATAGGAAAGTGCGTGAGTTATCATTATCAATGGGATCACAGCTTAGCCAATAATTGATCAACAGTGAACGCATCATCGTGCAATAACAAGACGAAGTTTCACTCACTAGTGATCATGAGGCTTTGTTGGGTGGCCAAAGGGCACAGTATCAATGACAGAGATATATAATTGGGACAGCTCAGCAACAGGATCTGGTGCTGGAGATGCTCGGAATTAGCTCTGCGTGTGTGTTTGTGAGTCATGTGATCTTTCTTGTGCTTCCTTCTTGTTTCTTTCATTATTTACGTGGTAGGTAGGAACAAAGCATTGTGATTACTATCAATTCATATGCGTACGTACAGTACCAAGGGTCCTTATTACAGGCCCGTTAATATACAAATAATTTCGACATGACCTACAGTTGCAGTATTCCCAGTATGAGCACGTGTTCTTGACTTCTCTTTCAATTGGTGGGCTTTAACCTCTTTAAGATCAACAATGCGGACGCTATCTTTTTAAGTATTTACTTATGACTTCAATGTTGCAACGCCCAAATAGTACTGCAGAAAAAACAAAAAAGGAAAAAGGAGGTCTTCTGTATTTGCCTCTAATTCCATAATTTAAAAGGCTTAAAACCTCTTGTCTTCTGTATAAAAGGCTTAAAAGAGGCCAATGTTCCAATGGCGAGATGGCTCTTTAGGAAGTATATTAACAAGTTATTGCCACCCCAATGTAGTTAATTCACAGTCAAAACATTCGCGGATATGTATTAATTTATATATAGGAGAATGTTGAAATTTTAAGGAGTGGTTGGTTTACACGGGACAATAATAATAGGAACGACAATGAATGTAGTGAAGAATGAAGGTGAATATAATCATTATAATTATGATAGTTGAGGAATGATTACAATTACCATTGATAGTGGTTGATTTGTTAAAAATCTTGAGAAATATATTCTAATTTTAATATATTTTAATTAATTATATTTAATATTAATATATTCTAATTAATTATATTGTTTTACTAAAAAAAATAAAAAATTGTTAAAATTTTCTTTTACATCAAATTTTAATATATTATAATTAATTATATTTAATTTTAATATATTTTAATTAATGATATTTAATTTTAATATATTTTAATTAATGATATTTAATTAATTATATCGTTTTGATCAAAAAGAAAAAATAAAAATTAGTAAATTTTTATATGAAAATTTAATTTATTCTAATTAATTATATTTACTTTAATATGTTCTAATTAATTATATTGTTCTAATAAAAATAAAAATTAATTAAAATTTTATTTTATATCAAATTTTAATATATTCTAATTAATTATATTTAATTTTAATATATTCTAATTAATTATATTTTTTGATAGAAATGGGGGAAATATAAATTTGTTAGATTTTTGTATCAAAATTTAATATAGTCTAATTAATTATATGTAGAATATATTTAATTTTAATTAATTATATTTAATATATTCTAATTAATTATATTATTTTACTGAAAAAAGAAAGGAATGACTTTCAATCCTTGCATATTTAGGGGTATGGAGTAATCTCCAAAACCTCATATATCAAAATACGATTATGTAATCATAATATATATCCAACCGACGTTTTTCATTCATTCCCGTACCTATTAATGTCTTCCGAACTCAAGAACAAAGCACCCATATTGATGTCTTCCAAACTCACGAACAAAGCACCCATAGTTCCTAAGAAAAGTCTTGTTAGTTGTTCACGAAGAACCAACCTTCAAACGATGATTGTGGACAGAGTAGTTAATCTTCTGTCTTTGTTACCACTATCTCTGATTTTTTGAGAGCAATGACCGCCTCAACCCGTCTCCGCTCCTATCCTGGTATTATATACCTATTTGTAAATTATTGCCAGGGGTTCCATCCAATGGCGTAGCTACGACATACTTATGATGAAGTTAGGTTATATATATATATATATATTGTGCATCTGCCCAATACCTAATGAAGGAAGGTAGTCGTAAAAAGACGGTTAGGTTGGTGTTTGCCGTTAGCTGCATAATTAAATTGATAAGTGATGCAACAAACGGAAAAGCAGATAGCAATAAAGAGAGAAAAATAGGTTACAAGTGATTCTTTTATTTATAAATTAAGCATGTATAAAGTAGGCAGTTAATCTATTTTATTCTGAATTACCCTTCGAAAAGTCAAAAAAGCGACGGAGGGGTCCACGGATTATGATCCGCCAATGTAATCCTGCTAAACAGACTAATTGCTTTTCGAACCATAATCAAATAAGTTGTCGTTGTAATTAAGATAGAAGATGATGTTGATCTTACTCTGGCAGTAGGTACGTACGTACTGATATGTCCTTCTCCAAATGGTAACAGAACAATCCTATTACTGCGCCCACCCCACCCCTCTGAGATGGTAACAGAACAATCCTATTACTGCGCCTACCCCACCCCTCTGAGATGCATAAAAATTCTCACATGTCTAGTAATTTACTCTTGTTGTTTAGCTAAAGGTATTGTGCTCCTCAGGAGTGAAACTCCTGTCCTTGGTACTTTTGATTCTTATCGCTACTAAAATTTGCCAATAGTCCCCTGCACATGAAACAGATACAGCAGAGTAGGTTCAGTAACTACAAGAAACCCATACAAATTAATTTCCACCAGAAACATAAGAGCGAAGAAAGATTGGTGGTTAGGAGTTTGAAGACAGAATACGCTGGAGCAAACGTTAGTTGGACGGCTCGACCACACGTCCCCCACGATCATGTGCTTTGGTGTGGCAATTCTAGGGTTGGTTGGATAATCCCTGTATCTAAAACTTGGACACGGAAACTTTGACCAGCAAATTCAGAATATCCCTATAAAATCCAACTTATGTAAATAGAAATTAACTGGAGCTATTCCTCAGAACACTTGCGGGATTGTTGGAAATTGTTCGTAACACAATCCCGATGAGTAACTGAATCTTCTGTTGGAATGTCCAATCATTAGTTGATAGGTACGTAATTGACGTTGAAACAAGCGAACGTGGATCGTCAAATTGCAAGCTGCAGTTAAAATGTCCCATCTCCTGGGATCATTGAACAATAATTTGCACCGGCTCTTAATAAGAACACCCTCCTAGCAATTCTTCCTTCATTTCGTTAAATGATGTTGAAACAAGAAAAACTCGTAATTAACAATCTAAAGAGAAAGGTTGCTTGCATATATAAGATTACTTCATACATACACAACACAAGCAACCAATTAGCCAAATTCCTCGAGTAAGACGGAAATGAACTAAACGACAGTAGCGTACAGACTGCAAGGTGTGGGGGCAGTTATGGAAATTACCAGAGAAATAGCAAGAAGATAGATAATACAGATAGGGATAGGGAGACATCGTATATAATCATCGCAGCAAGCCATCTTCAGGGAGACGGAGAACTCACTTCCATATACTGGGCAGTCTGATACTTTCTTAAAAGAGAAATTATACGGTCATTGTAATCACAACCATGTTCTTCACTATTTTCACCTTCTGGTGGTGTTATGATGATAGTACTGATACCAACGAGCAGACGCAGACGCAGACGCAGACTACGAATGAGTATATGACCACTTAGTCTCAATCCATCCAGTGTATTATTAATTATATTGTTTTACTAAAATGGCTCCGCTCCGCACCAGATTGCATGTGCAGCTTGCTTAGAACACAAAACATAGTTTCCAAGTCCGTATCACAAAACAGATCTTCATCCTTACGCGCTCAGAGATGTGTTGGTCCCACGAGCATTGGTCGTTTCGTTGACATGATTGTATACTTGAACAAAAAATCTTGAGCATCCGATCAATTCGTGCGATTAACGCTCTGTAGAACCAAACATCTAAGAAACCAAAGTAAAAGTAATTAAATGGTCCTGTCTTGCTCCTGCAGAGCCTTTTAGGGCTTTGTCCAGTCGCCGTTGAACCATAGTACACAGCGCTCAGTTAACAACACTATCAACGGTTGATGCACGACTCATGGGACCCACACAACAAACACATGCTGTCTCTCTCTCTCTCTCTCTCTATAAAATACTCCCCTCATAACTCATTTTCATTCATTTTCTCTTCAAATGGCCAGTACTCTAGGAAGAAACCTACATCTGTGTTTCACAAAGATCAAGCGACCATTAGCCCCAGAATCAATCACAGCAGACCATCAGAGCCGTCCAATCTTTATAAAAAACTATAACTCTCTTTACGACTACAACAACTTTGACTCCTCCGCCGTCGCCAACGCTAAGACTCTTCCTCGGTGCTCTTCCTCCTCCTCCTTGGCTGCCTCCTCATCGTCCTCCACCGCCCCATCCGACGAACCTGACCTCGCCGACGTCTTCGCCTCCCGACGCTTCTTCTTCTCCTCTCCAGGCCGCTCTAACTCCATCATCGAATCTACACCCTCCATCGCCACGTCCTCCAAATCGTCCGACATGTCGATCTGCGTGAACGACACTGTCGTACCACAGGTTAATAGCAGTCAGTCTAGTATCATGAACCAGTCGTCAGTTTACACCAGTCGTGAAACGACTTCGCTACAGTCCAACTCTCCGCCAGTTAAAGACAGCGTGGCGGTGCACACCTACTCACCGGACCCGTACTTGGACTTCCGGCGATCAATGCAAGAGATGGTCGAGGCGCAAAACTTGGTGGATGTCAAGGCGAATTGGGACTACTTGCATGAGCTTTTATTATGTTATCTTGCGCTAAATCCTCAGAGCACTCACAAGTTCATTTTAAGCGCTTTTGCTGATCTTCTTGTTAGCTTATTATCTTCGTCGCCGGAGAAAGTTGGATGCCGCCAGGAATATGATTGTAAGACGGCGAGACATTGCCTATAACGTAAGATGGTGTGTCGGAGGATGATTACTGAATCTTGAAACATCTAAGTAGACAAAGTGTAAAAATGTGGGGAATGGACGTTGGCCCATTTTTTAATGAACTCTTTTTTGGGGTCTTCTATTATTATTTCACCTTATCCTTTAGATTATCATTCTGCTACTTTTTTTTTTTTTGCTAGCTCTGTTTTGGTATAGATGCTCAACACATCGGAAACAAGTTTATGATTTAGCCCCCATCATAGCATTACTTTTCTGTTTTGGGTATCGAAATGCATTTCTGACCCAACAGTCTTTACAGAGAAAATAGGAAATTGACGTAGTTGTATCGCTATTCAGGAATTAGGGAAGCTGATTAGGTACATACAAAGCTTTGGCTTGTTCGTATTGTATGGTTCTTTAAAGTGCATCTTCTTCTTACTATTGTGAGGCATGGCGTAAGGGTCGTTATAAATTAAATAATTTAGTAAATTGGTAAGTAGTTAAAGCCCCGAATAGGTGAGAGCATGTGAGCTGTTTGGGAAAAGTATGAAATGGAAGATAGGGGGAAAAAAAAAAGAAGCAGCAGAAGAAAGAGTTCTTACGGTCAAGCATATGTGCATAAAATATGTTGCACCTTTTACTTTTGCACGCATGAAATCATTGAATCATGATTTCCTTTGAGAGAACTATTAGTCCTTACTGATGTTTTAAAAATTAGAATTAAAATTAACCGATAAGTTAAAAGACAAATTTAAAAAGTTTCGATTAATATTATATCTTCATAAAATTATATTAAATAAAATTAAAGAATTTTAAATATGAGTAAAAGAGATCATTGTTATTCATTAAAAATGTTTAGAGTTTAATTGAAATATTTATTAAATAACTATTAATTAATTAATTAATTTTATAAAAAATTATTAATTTATAAAAATTGACCAATTAATTAACAAATTCATTAGTTTTTAACAACTAGAGTTATTAGAATAAATCAAACTGAAAAATTAAAAACTGAATTGAAAAGTTGAATGGTCCAAAATTTTTATAGTTAAATAGCTCGACCAGTTAAATTTCTTACGTCGACCAGACATTTCAGTTCGGGAGAGAATAGCTTATGTTGTCCCTTATACACGAATCAATTGTCTTCATTTTCCTTTGTTAACCTTAAACAGCCCCGTCCATTGTTCTTAAGTAGGAACTCTATATTGTCCTGACAATCCTTGTCTGGGATGCCAGGACGAAGCCAAACTTGAATAATTGATTAACCTCAACAACAGAGTTACACTTAGAGATATCTTTCTTTTGATAGGCAAGAATCTTGGCATCAAGACAACTAATGGATTAACAAGTGGCCAAAAATAAATCACTAGAAAACTACCTCTGAACACAGACAGCTCCAATTGGAATCTTGATATTGTCCTCTTTTTTTTTTTTTTGTGCTCACTCATCGACGTTTTTCTTACTAAAGACAATGGCATAAGCCAGAAAAGATTCATTCGGACCATGCATGGATTGTTCTTCCACAAAATATGATTAATCAACACTTCAACTTGGAATACCCTCATGAATCAGAAGTCCTGTGATTGTAGGAGGAGCACAGAGATATATATTTTAAATGTATCAGGGTGTCCCCCGCTGGAAATTAGGTTTATCAAAGTTGATGCAAATTGTGGGGCCTATGTTCAATTGTGGCCACATCTTGGTCGTTTAGGTAAGGTTAGCTTCTTCTTCAAAGGGGTAGAAATGGGAAGGTCAGTTATAAACACCGTCAGGGTCATGGACACAGACACGAAGAAATAGAAACAGAGAGCGGGGCGGGTATCTTGGAATCGGGTAGTCAAACATCTACAAGCATGTTATGTTGGGGTTATTAAACTATAAAGCCGTTTACAAACTGACTGCATAGAGACCAATTTAAATTTTCAACTACTTCACATTTCCAGCATTTTTCGTGCACCAAAATGAAGAAACAAACAATGAAGGATGGGAAATTCTTTTGTTAAGGATAGAGTAGCGGGATGAGCAATAATTCGCGGGATGAGCAATAATTCGCATATCTTGATAGAAATGGGATATCCTTGAAGTTTGGGTTGCAACCTTTGACTCCTAATTGTCAAAGTGCATTTGAACTTTTGAAATTAATTCCATAAGAGATTAATTATAATTCAAATAATTGATTAACATCTCTTTAGATTTCTGTAAAAGAGGCAAAATATTTTCTTACAAGTGTTCTTTATCCGTTAAAATTCAATCATATCTAAGTAAATGAAATAATTAATGATGTATATGCATATGATAAGATCATGTTTATCTATGATTAAATTTCCTCGAAATAGTATGACCAAGTTAAATATGCATCTTAATCATGATTTTTATCTAGGAAAATTGAAACTGTTTTGTGATGGATTGATTTTTTCCCATAACTTGTTTGAATTATAACTTATAATCTTTAAATTATGACAATGACTAGTTTAACACTGTTGACATATCTTGAAGTCAATTAACAACGCACTAACATAAAATTAGCACCCAAATCATGTCTGTAATTAACAATTCCGAGATTCATTTCGTCTTTAGTATAGCCCAACTTGTATAAACACTCCCCTTATACATGTGATTATGCACAAAGAAACAGAGACCTTTCTCTCATTTTTCTCTATCTCTTTATTATTTATGGCATCAGAGCCTTCTTCATAAAGGAGTTCGAGAATTCTCGAATCCTTTTCAGTTTTTCTTTTGCAACCTTCTATTCAAGCATTCTAGGTCTCTTAATCTATTGTAATAATATTTTGCATTATACACCGCACCCCTAAAAGCCACCTCACACTCATATGTTAGAAGCCACTGGAGTCAAAATTCAAGTTTAGTTACGTTTGGAAGAAGAAGAACACCTAAACAACTAATTGTTTAGGCTCACAACAACGATAAGTCATTTAGATCAAAATGACAGTCGATGCTTTCCTCTCCCTCTGCCCTGTCAGCATCCAATCAGTGAGCCACATTAGCAACAATCAATGTCCAATCAACGTCTCAGTTAGTGCCATATTAGCATTAGCACCACATCAATGTCCCAATCAGTGCCATATGTCAAAACTCCATTTGTTCACATATCGGCATTCTACCTTCTTCTGGTTTAGTTCATACCTACTAGTTCAGTTTGGTTCAAAAGCGTTGCCCATCACTTTAACTGCCTAGTTCAACCTCTTGTCATCTGGTTCCTTTGTAAACTGGACTAATTCCTAATGTTTTCAAAAGTTTTGAACCATTTTTAAGGTCAAAATAATCAAATTCAAACTTTATAAATATATTTTCTCCCTTTTATTGCCTTTTCTCATTATGGATGCCTCTAAACTTTTTTAATACATTTCCAACCCTATCATATCACATCTAATTATTTAAACTATGATTTGTAAGCTAAGGAAATGTACACTTCTCTTAAAAGGAGATTCCTTTGACATATTTTTATTAGAGAAGTACCTCAACCAACACAAAAGAAAGATTAAGGAAATGATGTATTCATAGAACATTTAGTGTCTTAGGATGGAATTAGTCATTAAATCTTGACATAGTTTTAGGATGTAAGTGATAAAGTGATTAAGCTTAAGTTTCAACGCTTTTATATGACCTAAGAGGTAAGGAACATTTTAAAGAACTGTTACTTTGTATTTGATAATGTTAATCAATTTTAACCATATGAAAGATTTCATCTAATGCAACAAAAACAACCTAGATAGACAATTTATAATTATTTTGTCCAAATTATAAGAATTTTATGATCAAATAGCACTTGGAGATCTTGTCTAGCCCAGTACTGATGTTGTTATTATCTATGCAAATCTTCAAGATCATCAACATATTTGGCATCAATTGATGACTCTCAGAGATGAGTTTGAACCAATTCGTAGCTCTCTTCTCTATCAAGGTTCCTTACCAAACCTCGAAACTACAATCAAGGAGTAATTCATACAAGAGAGCTAACTTAATGCACTCTGCATAAAAGAGTTTGTTCCATTTGTTAATGTCATTCTTGCCACTTATACCCCATTATCTTAAACTTCTCAAAACTTAGATAAGAAGTTTTACATGGGATCTTGTAGATAGTGCAAAAATCATAGATGTCATATCTCTAAATATAGAAATAGATCAAACATGATTATGGACAAGGAAAATCTTTTTGGCCATTTCAACCATCTTCTACTGCTCCTATTGCCACAAAGGGTCTAATAGAAAGTAACTCTCTTAAATTCTCCATAAAAGATCTTCAAGCTCTTCTTCAGCAACTTCAATTAGATTTTAGTACTGCATTCTCTCTTACTTTGTTTATCACATCAGGAACTTCAAACTCATTAAATCTTAATTCTGCTTGTTGTAACCACATGACTTCTGATTTTTCCATTCTTAATTCTTCAAAAACACCATATGTTCCACATATTGTTCATACTACTAATGATTCTATTACACATATTTGGAGGATAGGCATTGCTCAAATACCTAAATTATCCTCACCAGATGCTTTTTCTTATTCTTAAATTCTCATTAAATCTTATTTATATTGAACAATATGTTAACTTAATGTTGAATTATGCTTTTCACATCATAGTTACGCTATGCAAGATCTATAAACAGGTGATATTCTTAGAATAAGACATAAAGTTGGATGACTATTTAAGGTTAATTCTCTAAGTCTTCCATCCAAATGTGTTGTTGATGTTGTTACTTCTCATATTTGGCATTATCGTCTTAGTCATCTTTCTACTATTAGATTAGGATATTTAATCTTTAGATGTTATTTAAGATTTGTTAAGTCTAAAAACTTTGATTGTGTTTCACGTCAACTTTCCAAAGTTCATGCTTTACCTTTTTCTCTTAGTGACTCCATTTCTCTGACTCCTTTTGATATGATTCATTCTAATATATAGGGCCTTTTTCCTCATGAAACTATGGTGGTTTGAGATATTATGTGATTTTATTGTTGATTTTATCGTTATACATGGGTTTATCTAATGCGACACAAATCTGAACTATTTTATATTTACTCTCGCTTTGCTAATATGATTCTAACTCAATTCCCTTGCAAGTCACTGATAATTCAATAGAATATAAGATATATAAATTTCACCATTTTTCTTGCTTAATAAGGGACTATTATTCAAAGAACTTGTCCAAATACCTTTTAAAAAATGGTCAATAAAAACATAAATATCGGTACATTTTTTATATTATTCGAGCCCTCCTCATGTCCTTTTCTTATCCCAAAACCTTTTAAGGATAAGTAGGTCTTATTGTTATCTACACTATAAATTGTATAACTTCCCCTATTATAAATAACATCTCTCCTTATAAGCAACGATTTAATTTTACTCTTTATTACCAATCTCTTAATATTTCTAGCTGTGCTTGCTTTATTCTCTTATAACCTTATAAGTACACAAAACTAGAATCATGAGCATGATTATGTTGTTTCCTTAGGTATAGTATAAACATAAAAGGGCATAGATGTTGGGATCTCTTATCTCAGAGACTTTATATCTCTTAACTCGTAACCCTTTGGGAATATAAGACGAGTTCCACACTTTCAAAATTTTGGATCAATGAACCTTCTTGATAGTTTTTATTTGATCCTACCATATCTTTGGTTCCTAAAATTTCCTTTATAGGTTTTTATAATAGCTCTAGTAGTTTAACACAACTAACATATGATTTTATTGTATCTTTCTCAATTGTGGATCCTTCACTTCTATAAAACAATGTTTCCCTATCTACTTCTTCATTAGAACCTATTGATTCTTAACTCCTTCCCTGTCATACTACTCAATTAAGTCACCCTTATGTTCATCTTAAAGATTTTCATATTTATTCTGTTATTATATCTCCATATGAACCTTGCACTTATCCTAAGGTGTAACACCGAACTCTTTGAGCACTTTTATATTGGTCGGTACTTGGAGATGCTAATTGATATATACATGGTTGTATATGAGTTCAAATATGTATTTAAGTTCTTTGGATATATATATGTAATGATTTATAATGTTATACGCCCTTACATGAACTTAGAGTTCATCGGTAAGCGAAATCTTGGAGATTTCTGACGTGTAAGCTTTTAAGTGTGTAAAATTGAGTCCATTGGATGGATATGAACATGGTGGTTGAATTAAATGTGTTGTAATGCCTTAGGGGTGATTAGACATGATTTATAGACTTATTGGTCACTTAGAAAGTTTAATTGGAAAAGTTGAAGTACATAAGGGCTTATTTGCAAATTGTTAAAAGTTAAAGGACTAAGAAAGTAGAAGAGAGGGGAGAAAAAAGCAAGTTTCGTCCCTCACCTATTTTTCACCAAGTTTTTGATTCTTCAACCTCAATCAAGGTGTTCTAAGCTAATTTGGGGTCAAGGAACTCAAATCTAACATTAGATTTGAGAAATTCTCAAAGGATTGGAAGATATCACCAAAGGAAGGTCTAGGTAAATTTTGTCTCATCTCTCTCTACATTAGGATTTTGGGTTTGGTGTTAAGATATGTTGCTCTCCATGCTTGATTATGCATGAAACATTGTTTAGATGAATGATTCTTTAAGCCAAAATTGAAATTGTCCCCTTTTGGTGAAAGTTTGAGGATTTTTGAATATCTTTTGAAATTGATAGTCTAAATGAATTCTATGATGTTAATTATGTATGTATGTTATAAATTGATGATGAAAAATGAGGACGATATACATTTGTTGGACCCCAAACTTTTGGTGGAAATTAGAAATATTAAAATGAATTTAAATGAGTGTTTTTGTATATGAATTGTATTATAGATGTTT
>JAOSBL010000004.1:11073733-11098147 GCA_027568915.1 Erythroxylum roraimae | reverse complement strand
GATGCTTTTGCATTGTATCATCTGGGCGCTTCTTATAAGTATCAAACTTAATAGTAAGTGACCTCACTTTGGTCACTAAAGCACCTCCAAAACGAGCAGCTGGTGTAAACCACATGTCCTTTGCAGTTTCAAATTTACAGAACTCTCGCATGATATCATTACCCATGCTACTCAGCAATGTGACGCGAGCTAAAAAGTTCTTCTTTTTCCATAATTCATATGCATCACGGTCCCTCCTATGTTGTGCTGTAGTGCCCTCATCAGGAACTTCCATGGTTAGATTTAATGGTTCAAGAGCCTCTTGCTCCTCCAGTACATATTGGATTTTCATACTCCAGATTTCATAATTGTCACCATTGAGTTTCTCACCCCTATTGAGTTCAGCAACAATATTCTTCGAAGCAGTAGCCATTTTGAAACACTAAGTTTCTATAATAAGAAAGAAATATATATACACGTTAATGTCACATTAATCGTTCATAGAGTAAATAATTCGATCACAATTGCTTATGAAATCAAAAGTCCACAAATGTGTTCAATTATCATTCATACAACAATCGAATCCTAATTACTTTAGACGAATTCTATATAAAATTCATGTAAACATATTAAATAAATATTAAGACGTTGTTCTTATAAAGCAACATATTGTATTAGTTGTAGTCTATAGGTAACGAACCCTACACGGAAATAAGTTCACGAGTTCGTGTGACCCAGTTCGCGAAGCTCGATGTACAATAGGTCTTACTATTTCCATTAGAAGACCTAGAGGATATAAGGTCCTAATCAACTCCCTTCTACACATTTATTTAATAAATGTCAACACTAACAAACTATAAGTCTTCTTGTTAGACATAGTATTCCAAAGCATTCGTAACAGTTCACCTTGAGGTTGAGGTAATGTCACAAGCTAAGTCATGTACTTTACTTCAACATCTGCGTAAGCTAGGCAACCTCCATAATATAACTTTTGCATCATGTTATTAACTGAAATAACATGTTGTGTTAGATCGTCTCCAGGCATTAAACGCATGTTAAACAACTTTATATTCATGTTGCTAATGCGTCTCTTCTGTGCCTCACATCGTATAAGCTTAGGTGTTCACTTAATAATAGGCATTTTCCTAAAAAACAAATTTTCAGGAATCAGAAGAGTGTACAAAATAACAAAAAAAAATTTAACACATAGCGAACTCATGCTCATATTATGGAAACAATTTAATTCTATTAGCAATTTATTGAACTATTCAAATTATGCTATTAATTTTTAATCAATTAGAAACTTATTTCTAATATAATCATATTCAGATATGAATAATTCAAATATAATTAGAAAATTATTTCTAATTTAAATTATAATTGAACTAATCAATTTATCTTGGTTTAATTAGAAACTAATTTCTAATGAAATTCTTTTTTAATTTCAACTAAACAAATTATTTTTGATTTTAATTAGAAAACATATGTCTAATTTTAATTCAACAAAAAAGTAATACAATTAGAAAACTCATTCCCTATTTTGTTGATTTTAGAAACTTATTTGTAAGTTTATTTTAACTAAACAAATTAGTTTACTTGTATTAAGAAAAAATCATTTCTAATATTTTATATTAATTAGAAACTAATTTAGCTAACTTAATTAGTTTGTGTAAATTAGAAAACATATTTATAATTCTTTATGTTACATTTAATTTAAAACATATATCCAAAAAAAAACAAAAACACGTTTGTTAAACTTTTTTTTTCTTATTATACGTATATGGTTAAGAATGTAACGTGGCCTTTCACAAGTAAGTATATGGCTTTTTTCACAAACCACTCTTTTGTCTTATTATACTTGGTCAACAAATGCACCTTTTGAGAAAAAACCACATGCCTTTTGGTTGCAGGAGAAGAAGAAGAGTCTTCTTCTTTTCTCCTCTGTGTTTCGTTGTCTTCGTTTTTGTTTTTTGTTTGTTTTTTTTTCAACTAGCTTTTGAAAATAAACAACATCCTAGAACAACGTTTTCTGTTTTCTAAGACCATACATAAACAAAAAAAATGAAACAAAAAACGAAACAAAAAAGACTTTTTTTTAACGTTTGCTTAAGAACCATTTTCACTGTTGAAGACCATTTAACAATCATCTTCCTAACACTCAAGAACGAACAGAAAAATGAAAACTGGCATTTTTGGTTTAGAGTGTAGGAATCAAGATAAGTAAAAACCATAAGCATAAAACAGACGTATGATACAGTAAGAAACAGCGTATCACAAAAAACAACGTTATTCGTAAAAAAAATGCATATCATTATTCACAAATCATCAATAGCGAAATTTCAGATTTACGCATGCATATGACATTAAAAAAAATTTACTTGGCTCTGATACCAATGTTAGAAATAATCAAGATAAAACACAATCACAGAGAACATGTTAAACAGGATCATTTGCATATGCATATAATAAACAAAAACACATACTTGGTTTATTGTTGTAGTTCCAACGATTAAAGAACTTTTACTGCCTTTCTCCTTCTACAGAAGTTTTTGTTATTCAAATTAGAAGATGTCTTTGTCTTCTTTTGTTTTTTTAAATGCTACATCTTAACTACCTTTAGTAGTTATGTAAAGTAGAATTCCCATAATACCCCTCATGGGTGTATTTAGTTCATTAGTGCTGATGAATATCGTAAAGAACTTCCCACGATACATCATGATCTTTAGACAAAGAACATTGAACTAAGATTTGTACGGTGGGTTTATTGTGATGATTAACCAGATGTCTATCCAGAACAGCAACTGGAGTTCGTAACATAGAAGATAATGAAGGAGTTTATATCAGAGACACCAACGTTCCATCAAATACATGATGCTTCAACTGCAACACATGAAACTTAGGATGAATCCTACTATCAATTGGCAAATCCAATGTATATGCTACTGAGCCGACCCGCTTAACGATTCAGAAGGGACCACAAAACAGAGCAGAAAATTTATGTGAATGGCATCACTTAACACTATATTTACGATAAGGTTGTAATTTCAGATACACAAAATCACCCACCATAAATTCATGTTTTGATTAGTGGCGATCGAGAATTTGCTTCATCCTATACTAAGCACGGTGCAAGTGGAATAACAAAATATCAACCATAGCTTCCTTGTCCAACAGAACCTGATCATCAGCTAAAACCAAAGAATCCCCCCTAAGATATGGAGTGTATATAGGAGGTGGATACCTGTAGATTGCTTGAAAAGGTGTGACCTGTATTAAAGCGTGGAAGGCGGTATTATACCACCATTCTGCAAGCAATAACCAATGATTATTAGCACATGCTGTAATTACTTGGTCTAATTTATTTGGTTTATTAGTCATCTGTTATCCCTTTGTTCATGGGATTTTATTCCACTATTTCTGTTAATAATGGTGAACGTACTCCTCTCTTTAAGGAGTTAGTTGTTGCTGCAATTTGTATTTAAAAGCCAGTTTATTGTTCAATAAAGATCATCTAGTTTTTATTCAATCCATTGTGAGTTTCTTTATGGTATTAGAGACTAACTAAATGCTTTAACAAGTTAGATCCATCTTCTTATTCAATCAAACAACAGAATGTCTTCCAGTTCAGAAACAAACACAACCGTTGTCAATGCCGACAACACTACCAACAACACTGAAATCATCCAATTTAATCCAACCTCCCAATTACCTATCAAACTCAGCGAAAGTCATAACTTTGTGACCTGGAAAGCCCAATTCTCAATGCTAATGCATGGTTATGATCTTTTTGGTCATCTAGATGGCAATCGACCAGCCCCGCCTACCACAACTAATGAGAACAATTCCATAAATAACTTTCACCTCTGGTTCCGTCAGGACCAGCTTATCCAAAACGCACTTATGGCCTCGGTTGATCCCACAATCACTTCCACTGTCGCTGCTGCACAAACAGTTAAACAAGCATGGGATTTTCTACATACTGCCTGCACAAACAAATCTTAAACCCGAATTTTTAGTCTCCGTGATCAACTTGCTCGCCTCACAAAGGATTCTAGTCTGGTCACAGAATATTTACAAATTATTCGCTCTATCTCAGATGAACTTGCCACTGTTGGAGAACCAGTTTCCACATTGGAGCTGGTAGTTAAATTTCTCAATGGTCTTGGCCCTGAATTTCATGATATTTCTGCAACTATAAGAGCCCCAAACACCACCATCTCCTATGAAGAACTTTATGACAAGTTGCTTGATCATGAACGTTTCCTTTGCCATGCGGAATCCAAGTCAAAACCCATCCCTATTACAGCTGCCATTGCCACCAAAAACAATTACAGACCTCCCAGTAACAACAACAACAATTATCGTCGAGCCACGAACAACTCAAATAATTCCACCAATGATAACCAACCATGACAATACAACAATCGCATCAATCACTATGAAACGATCACTTAACAATGATTCCAGTTAGTAGGACAGTCTGACATCATACACCTTAGATAGGTCTCAATTGTATGATTCAATACCTCGATCTGCCCATCGGATTGGGGATGGTAATGTTAGAATTCAAACTCTCCTTTCCTTTTTATGTGTGCAGCTCCAAATGTATGGCTCTAAATGGTTGCTTAATAGCTAAGAGTTGTAAGAAGTAGCAAAGTGTTGTTTGTTAATTTTTACGTTTAAAACACATGTCCCCTCATTTATTACTCCCCCCCCCCCCTCCCAAGTCGGTTTAAGCATGCCTTTATATAAAGGCTAGTCCGTACTTTAAGTAAGTAAGGTGAATAAAGAGAGTGCAGCAACATATTACATTCAAAGTGAGTACAATGTGAGGAAGAAGAAAAAAAACAGAGCTGAAGCTCTTGCAGAAAGAGAAAAAATTTTGTAGAATTTATTTGGAGCTCATCAAGCTTCCAACAAGTGGTATCAGAGCAAGGTTCGTTTGTTTGTGAATTGGTGAAGCAATGGCCAACTTGATCCAGCCTTAAGTTCCGAAATTAACAAAGACAAATTATGGGAATTGGAGCACCGAAATGAGAGTGATGCTTGGTTCTCATGATTTATGGGATATTGTCGATGATGGATATACTGAGCCCGTAGATACAGCTGTCGAAGCGACCTTATCAGATGCCGAGAAAAAGACGTTGAAAGAAAATCAGAAAAAAAAACAAGAAGGCGTTGTTCTTTATCTTTCAAGGTGTTGACGAACCCACGTTCGAAAAAATCTCAGACGCAAAAACTTCAAAGGAAGCATGGGAGATTTTGCAGAAATCTTTCCAAAGAGCTGAAAAGGCTAAAAAAGTACGTTTTCAATTACTCAGAGCTGAGTTCGAAAAGTTAAAAATACAAAACTCAAAAAATATTGGTGATTACGTCACTCATTTGAAAACGATGGCTAATGAGATGAAAAAAAAGGCGAAACTCTAGACGATGTTCGAGTAATGGAAAAGCTTTTGCATTCGTTAACACACAAATTTGATTATGTCGTCACCGCAATTGAAGAATCGAAAGATTTTTCAGAACTTTCGATCGATGAATTCGTTGGTTCTCTCTAAACACATGAGCAAAGAATGAACCGAAATGATAATACTGGAAACTTGGAGAAAGTCTTGCAAAGCAAACTATCAGTTGGTGAAAATCAAGCATGCAGTAGCCAGAGACAAGATAGAGGAAGTCAAGGTGGCTATAGAGGGTGCTACCAAATGGGATATGATCGATGGAACAACCAAGGTGGACGTGGATGTGGTCGACAATTTTTTGAAAGAGAAAATACAAATGAAGGAAATTTGACATATGGTCGTGGAAGAGGTTATAGAGACAGAGGTCGAGGCAGATTTCAACAAAGAAGAGATAAATCTCAATTGCATTGTTATAATTGTAATAAATATGGCCATTTCAGTTATGAGTGTAAATTGAATCATGAGCTGAAGGAAAGAAGTAATTTTGCAACAGCAGAAGACAAGAAAGATAACGTTAATATGCTTCTCTCTTTACAAGTAAATGAGCAAAGCAACAATGATGCTTGGTATCTTGACATGGGTGTCAGCAATCACATGTGTGGATATAAAGAGTTGTTTTCAGACTTGGACGAGACAGTTCGTGGAGAAGTTATGTTCGATGATTTAACAAATATTCCAGTAAAAGGCAAAGGTAAAATTATGATTTCATTAAAAAATGGAAACAAGACATATTTCTGATGTTTATTATGTGCCTTTCTGATGTTTATTATGTGCCTGCTTTGAAAAGCAACATCATCAGCCTCGGTCATCTCTTATAAAAGAAGTATGTTATAGTATTAAAGAATCACCATCTTACCATCAGAAATAAGAAGGAAGGATTAATAGTAAAGGTGAAGATGACAAAAAATCTTCTTTTCACACTTGATGTACGGAACGAGTTTATAAAGTGCGTGAAATTAGCTATTGAAGACGAATCCTAATTGTGGCATCTAAGGTTCGGTCATCTTGGATTTACTGCGCTAAAGTTGTTATCAAAATCAAAAATGGTGAACAGATTGCCAGAAATCAATCATCTGAGACAGTTGTGTGAAGCTTGCATCAAAGGAAAGCAACATAGACAACTATTTGAAACTGGAAACTCGTGGAGAGCCAGAAGCTGTTAGAGATTATGCACACAGATATAACTGGCCCATTTGATCTGCAATCAGCTGGTGCTAACAGGTACTATTTAACTTTCATTGATGATTTTAGTAGAAAATGTTGGGTGTATATTTTAAAAGAAAAGACAGAAGCCCTTGATAAGTTTAAAGAGCTCAAAGCGATGGTCGAAAAACAAAGTGGACAGTATCTAAAGATACTAAGATCTGATAGAGGAGGCGAGTACACCTCAAAGTTGTTCGAGAATTTCTGTAGAGAACATGGAATTATTCATCAGCTAACAACAAGATATACAACTCATCAAAATGGCGTGGCAGAAAGGAAGAATCGCACAATTCTTGATATGGCAAGGAGCATGTTGAAGGAAAAGCACCTACCAAAGAATTTATGGGCTGAAGATGTTGTATGTGCGGTCTATTTACTAAATCGTTGTCCAACAAAAGCATAAAGTTCATGACTCCAAATGAAGCGTGGAGTGGAAGTAAACTAGCAGTTGGACATCTCAGGATATTTGGGTGTATCACATATGCCCATATTCCTGACCAAAAGAGAAAGAAATTGGACGACAAATGGGAGAAATGCATCTTTATTGGATATGACAACCAAAGTAAAGCTTACAAGTTGTACAATCCTATAACCAAAAAGGTGATCGTATCGAGAGATGTTGAGTTTGATGAAGTTGATTATTGGAAGTGGAGTAGAGAAGAAAGGAATACTCAAGGTATGTTCTTTGATGATGAGGATGATGCTGATATGGATATACAAGCATAACAAGATGATGATCAATCCCCTCCACAAAGTCCTACACCAACAACACTTGCTTCAATACCATCAACGTCAAGCAATAGCAGCAGCAATTTAGGGGGAGCACCTATTAAGAGAAGAAATCTCAGTGATCTTTATGATGGTATAGAACTAATAGATACATTTGACTATTCGTTGTTTTGTTTGATGGCAGCATGTGATTTGGTAACATATAAAGAAGTTGCTGGAAACAAAAAATGGGAGAAAGCCATGAATGAAGAGATTGGTGCAATCCAAAGAAATGATACATGGGAATTGACTAGCCTTCCAAAAGGACATAAAGCAATTGGAACAAGTGGGTGTACAAGACAAAGACTAACCAAGAAGGAAAAGTGGAGAAATACAAGGCAAGATTAGTTGCAAAAGTTTACAAACAAAAATATGGAATTGATTACGATGAAGTATTTGCTCCAGTTGCAAGAATTGATACAATTAGACTTCTCATAACACTTGCAGCACAAAACAATTGGAAGATTTTTCAGATGGATGTGAAGTCTGCTTTTCTGAATGGTTACTTAGAAGAAGAAGTCTATATTGAACAACCGCCTGGATTTGTCAAAAAGGGTCAAGAAGACAAAGTCTATCGTTTAAAGAAAGCTTTGTACAGATTGAAGCAAGCTCCGAGGGCTTAGAATACAAGAATTGATGAATACTTTCAAAACAAAAGTTTTGTAAAAAGCCCATATGAACATGCACTCTGCATGAAGAAAAATCAATATGAAGATGTCATGATCGTGTGCTTATACATGGATGACAATTTTTACATGAAACAATCCAGGTATGTTTAATGATTTCAAGAAAGCTATGATTAGAGAATTTAAGATGACAGATATTGGTGAAAGGTCCTACTTTCTTAGAGTTGAAGTGAAGCAGACCGAAGAAGGAATTTTTATTTCTCAAAGAAAGTATACAGAAGAAATCTTAGAAACATTCAGAATGAAAGATTGCAAGCCAATAGCCACCCCAGCTGATGCAAGCATAAAATTGAGATTTGATTCAGACAGAAAATCTGTAGATCCAATGTTGTTCAAAAGTTTGGTTGGAAGTTTAAGGTATTTAACTTATACAAGATCAGACATCATGTACGCAGTCGGACTAGTCAGCAAATATATGGAGAAGCCAAAACAAGATCACTTTGATGCAGCAAAAAGAATATTAAGATATATTAAAGGTACGATCGATCAAGGCTTATTTTATATGCATGCTTAAAATTAAAAGTTAATTGGTTATTCTGATAGTGATTTTGGTGGAGACTTGGATGATAGAAAAAGTACTTCTGGGTATGTTTTCCATATAGGGTCAGCTGTATTTTCTTGGTCATCAAAGAAGCAACAGATTGTTGCTCTTTCAATAAGTGAGGCTGAATATTTGGCAGCAACAGCATGCCTATGTCAAGCAATGTGGTTGAGGTATATTCTAAATGAGTTAGGCCATGAACAAAAAGGTCCGACGACAATATATGTTGACAACAAGTCTGCTATATTGCTTGGAAAGAATCCAGTACCACACAGTCGAAGCAAACACATAAAATGCCATTTTATTCGGGAGCAAGTGAAAAACAAAATTGTGGAATTGGTGTTTTGCATAACAAAAGATCAATTGGCAGATATTTTTACAAAACCATTAAACAATGAAGTATTCTGTAGATTGAGAGAAAAGCTTGGTATGCGAAGTCGAGTTTGAGGGGAAGTGTTAGAAATCAAACTCTCCTTTCCTTTTTATGTGTGTAGCTCCAAATGTATAGCTCCAAATGGTTGCTTCATAGCTAAGAGTTGTAAGAAGTAGCAAAGTGTTATTTGTCAATTTTCCCCCCAACGTCAGTTTAAGCATACCTTTATATAAAGGCTAGTCCACATTTTGTACTTTAAGTAAGTAAGGTAAATAAAGAGACTGCAGCAGCATATTACATTCAAAGTGAGTGCAATGTAAGGAAGAAAAAAAAACAGAGCTGAAGCTCTTTGCAAAAGAGAAAAAATTTTGTAGAATTTATTTGGAGCTCATCAAGCTTCCAACAGATAAGCCATTGAAAGCTAAAGTTTACCACCCTGGAGATGAAACAGATCCTGCCAAAATTACTAGTAAAAACAGTATCCCGATCACTTACAATCATTTATGACATACCATGTAACTTTAAAACATTCTTCATAAAGATTTGGGTGACTCTTTCAGGGTTATATGGATGATGTACAGGCATCAAATAAGCATACTTGCTCAGGTGATCCACTACAGTAAAGATGACAAAAAATCTTTCCAACAACTATAACCCCTCAACAAAATCCATGTTGATATCAGTCAACAACTGTTGAGGAACGGGTAGAGGTTAGAGTAATTCGAGAGAAGCCATGGTTTCGTATTTTATTTTTTCACAGACATCGCATTTTCGCACAATTTCATGTATGTCTTATTGTAACCTTTGCTAGAAGAAAAACGTGTTAATCCTCTTGTAAGTACCAAGCCACCCCGAATTACCCTCATATGTTGTGGAATGAGAGAGTTCAATGATTTTCTAGCGTAGTGGAATTGAATTGCCCACTACTAGTCGCCCTTTCCACTGTAAAATGTCATCCTTCCATGAGTACGTGGTACCTTTGTACTCTCTTTGCTAGATCTGTTATAGAAATTTCTAAATGGATGTGTCCTATCACCAACACTTTTTTTATTTTAGGGAATAATTTAGTTTGAACATGTGAAATGAACATTGCAAAAAGCTCGAAACTACTAACTCGTGATAAGGAGTCTGCAGCCTAGTTATCCACTCCCTTCTTATATTTGATAGAAAAATCAAACCCCAAGAGCTTAGGAAGCCATGTCTTTTAGAAAGGAGTAATGATTCACTGGTCCATCAAATAACGAGGACTGCGATGATCGGTCTGGATTAAAAAATGTCATCCAGTGAGGTAATGGGACCACTGCTTCACTGCCATCACTATTGCCAAGAATTCTTTTTCATAAATCGACAAGTGTTTATACTTATTGGAGATTGTTTTACTCACAAAACAATCAAATGATTTTCTTGCATCAACAGTGTGTCGATCCCCTTCCCACTCGCATAAGCCTCGATTACAAATTCTAGCTGAAAATTTGGAAGGGCCAACACTGGTATCGTTGTCAATGCCTGCTTCATGGTGAGAAAAGTTACCGTTACGTAACTAAGGAATCCTTCTTAAGCAAATTGGCTTACTCAATTAGTTGTAGCCTTTGATGAATCGTCTGTAATATCTGCAAAGTCCCAAAAATTCTTGCAGTTATTAGATGTTCTACAGTTGTGGCCAATTGGACACCGCACTCACCTTTTGTGGATCTATTGAAACTCCTTGGCCACTAATGATGTGTCCCAAGTAGTCTACCCTATCAACACTTAAAGAGCACTTGGAGAGTTTGACATAAAGTTATTGTTCGGCTAAAATCTCGAACACCAACTGCAGATGTTCCAATCAATTAATAAAATAATAAATTGATAAATTTTTAATAACAAAATATTAAAATAAATCAAACAAAAATTTTAATCGGTTATTTTAATCATTGCAAAGAGGTATTAGAAAAGAAGGTGCTTTTTGAAGTCAAACTGAAATGAGAGGGACTAAATATTTTTTAACTCTTTTAATTTTTAATGAATATTTCATTTTCGATATATAAATAATCATTCTCTTTCATTTTGTATTAGTCTCCGATAAATGGGTCTGTCTATTTTGCCTAGTCAACATCGAAATTTTTAGCCGAATTTCATGCTGTGCGTCAGTTAGCCCTCCCACTCAAATTCGAATAAGCCTTGATGATTAGTTTCAGTACTTCAAAACGAGGAAAGCCCAAGTAACTAAGCGTCGCTATTTCAAGCATAAAGTTAAAGGCAAGCCCTTTCCGACAAGTGAACATCTTTTGTAAAGTACGATCTGTACGTAACCCAAGTACCCAACCTAATGCAGAGGGTAGGCGCAACAGTTAGCATTTCCACGGGCTCGCACAGAAACTGCTAATTTAGGGTATGCAGCCCTCAAATAAGTCTTAATTGCTAATCTTTTAGCTAATATGCTGAGTAACATGAAAATCGCCACGCTGCCTTAACAAGAAAAGTGAACAACAGGCATGACGACCATCAACCGATGCCCTCACTTATGATTAACTTTTTGTGATACAACGGATATTGCAAGGAGAATTTGGGAGATGGTGCAAATCTTGTTCGATTAAACACCGTAGCCGATTTCACCCATTGATCAAACCACAAATCAAAAGTTTAATTTCTCCGAAGTACCAGTACCCACAACTGAGTAGAAGCAAGAAGAAACATCCAAACTACAAAATGGCAAGCGCACTCATGCTAAAGGTTCTAAACATTTATGAAGTTTGCTGAAAAGAAAAGTAAATAAAAGGGTGCTAAACACCAAATAGATCCAAAAACCACCGAAGAAGGTAATGCGACGGCCACATATCTATCGTTTCTTGGAGACACCAACAGTCTTTCCTCTACGACCAGTGGTCTTCGTGTGTTGCCCACGTACGCGAAGACCCCAGTAGTGACGGAGACCACGGTGATTCCTGCAATAACATGCCAATTGACAAGGTGAGATGTCACAGAACTAGGCAGCCTCCATACAACGTTATGCAATACCATGCCAATTGACAAGGAAAGATGTCATAGAATTAGGCAGAGTCTACAATATGATGCCCAAAATGAAAGATGGAATAAAAACCTGATCTTCTTCAGGCGCTCAAGGTCATCTCTCAGTTTCATATCCAAAGCATTAGACACAACTTGAGAGTATTTTCCATCCTTGTAATCCTTCTGCCTGTTGAGGAACCAGTCCGGAATCTTGAACTGGCGAGGATTAGCAACAATCACCATAAGTTTGTCAAGCTCTTCAGCTGATAGCTCACCAGCTCTACAAGATAAACACCAATCAAAACTAATTGAAAGCCTCAAATCGATTCAAAACTATAAACTGGAACAAAATCGAAATGTGAGGCTCAATGATTCACTTAGCACGCATCAAAATTACAAAAAGTTAACAGAATCAACAGCAATTCACCAAAAGCCTCATTCCTTACGTATAAACGAAAAAGCTGATTAATAAAACAATAACGCTGCTAGAGATCTGTCAAAACCAAAAACATCCAATCTAAACCTACACTACAGATCTACTTGCAGCAGACCAAATCGATGACTATAAAAAAGCATAAACTCCAAACTGAATTTTAAAAAAAAATGAACAAAACAAACAATTCAATGGAGAAACAAAAACCTCTTATTCATGTCAACATCTGCTTTTTTGCAGACGATATTGGCGAAACGTCTTCCGATACCCTTGATGGAGGTAAGAGCAAACATAATCTTCTGTTTTCCATCGACGTTCGTATTTAGAACACGGAGAATGTGTTGGAAATCTTCATTAGCTACCAGCGACTGCCGCCAGACGAACAAGAAGAAAACTCCTTTAGTTATCCTTAAGGCATATAGCTATAAGCAGGCACAGAAGTTAATGAACTCACCATGGTTTTAAGACGGACAACGGCGGCAGCTAGGGATTGAGCTTGAGTATACAAAACCCTAGACAAAGTTAGAGGTGAGGGAAGACGAAAGTTTATGTTTATATAGGTATGGCCAGAATACTTACTTATTCGATTGGGCCGGACTGGGCTGCGTAGCCTCTCTATTATTTTATCTATTTATCAAAAATATAGACGACATTTATTATAGCATGAAGTTTAATAGATATACTTTTGAATATTAAAAGTCTCGATTCACATTTAATAATAATCTCTTTTTTTACTTAGAATTGTTATTTGTTTAATTACCACCCTCTCATTCACACAATTACTCCAATCTATGTATTATTTGTTTTTTCATCAGAGATTCCTTTTTTCATCCATTTTACCAAAATATAAATTAAATACAAGTGAGGTGATAAAAAGGATTAATCTAAGATACAATCACTTGATTGAGAGCACACACAGTTGATGATATTAAGGAGTTAAAAAGCTTTTTGGGTGAGCTTGAGCATCGACAAGTGGCGTGTCATTGGTGGCAAGAAGAAGTGTAAGTAAGTCTTAAACGAGTTTTTTTGGGTGCTTTTTGAGGTTATTTGTTGAGTTCACATCGGCACGTAAGGTTTTCACTAGTAAGGGCTTGATCTTCCGATTAACTTTTTCATTCGCACATAACGCTCGAGTATTTTTCGGTCCCCTTTTTCTTGTTCATGTCGCTTTTTGTGATGCGTATTTGTCATTGGGCATTGTTAGTGTTTTTGCTCCCGTGCGTTTGCTTTTTTTTTCATAATTTCTCTCATATTTTTTAGGTTTACTCTCACTGTTTGTTCAGCTGTTTACATTTTCTGGTTTCATTGGGTTATTCTTCTAGTATAAAAGGGCTTGGCTTTTGTGTTATATCGTAAACTCTTAAACGACTCGTATAGAGGAAAACTCTCTGCTCACAAAAAATGTCATGTCTCTTGCTGCTCTTCTTCTTCCGGTATGACTTTTATTCTTCTTTTTGGATAGTAGGTAGAATAATGAAACGGAAGTCTCTTGTTTAAGAGTTATATTAGGCATATGAGCTCACAGCAGGCCAATGCATTCGATTCAGTTGGACGACTATTTATCCAGGTTTCCTTATGGTTTGCTAATGGCTTCACAATGCTTCGGGCAATCCTCGGTCATTCATTTTGCTAGTCCTACCGGAGAAGTGAATTTGGGTATGAACTTATTGAGATGCCACCTTGGGAATTGTTAGTATCGTCTAACAAAGACGCAAAATAACCGAGTATAAGATCCTTTTTCCAATCTTTAATGTGCCTTCTTTTTTTTTCTTTGATAACACAACCCATCACTTCATACTAACTCTATTGTTATATCAAATCTGCTATTATAAAATTGCAGAATTGTCATTGTTAAAGGAAACTACACAATTACATTTTCGTTAGACTTCAGTCTTCACTCATGTAAATTCGTAGGATTACAAAAACCCATCCTTTAAACATAGGTTTCAATTTGTCATTATTTTATTATTATTTTATTGTTTCTTTACTATTATCATATTTTATTATTATTACTATTTTACTATTTTTTCCTTATTAATAAAAGTTCTATTATTATTATTATTATTACATTTTTTTCACTATTATTTTATTACATTTGCATGTAAGTCTAATAGAAATAATCTCTCTACTAAATAAGAATAAGAATGCGTACTATTAAACCCCCCAAGACTCCACTTCAGTGGAAAACTTCAAGAAACGATGATAATGATGATGAGGTGAGATGGGAATCAATATCAACCATTTCAATAAAATCCATATTAAAGATGGAGTTATATTCTACAATTTGCCTAAACCTACTCTGATATGTACTAGCACAAAACTTTTAACCCCACTAAAACAGGGGATATGGCTGGGATTATCTTTCGCCGGAGCCTGCAACCGTTCACAAAACAGTAAGAGGTTGTATATTCTATTGGCATCCTCATTGACAAGGCTAAGTTCCAAACTGAAAATTTGAGTATACCTATTCCTAGCTGCACATACGCCTGTTGCGAAAACCATAAATCAACTAGCCTTGTTGGACAAAATGATTGCCTCAGGCGCATCACATGAGTTACCCGACCCGGAGGCACACTGAAGCATGACATTAGGAATAGAGCTTGAACTGCATAAAGATTCAGACCTGCTCTCAGTTGCAGACGCATGATTATCCCCAGAATCAGAACCATTCTGGATAGGATAATTCTTATGCATTAGAGACATTTCAGAAATTGCATCTGGAGAATCAAGATCATCATTTGCTTTATCACGTGATCTTTTCAGCTCACTTTCACAAGAAACAACTCCACAGGGATGAGATACAATATCTGTTGATGCACAATGCCCACAATTCATGCAAGACTGCTTTGAAGAAGAAGAAGCACCAGCAGAAGTGGAAAGAGAGAGGTTGCAATTATGGCTAGCTCTGGCAAGTACAGCTTCCATGCCATGAGCATCAGGCCCAGTGCCATTATGATCAGAGGTCAGAACATTACAATGATCACTTACATCTTCTGCTCTTTGTTTAGTTGTGACCACCATTGGGTCGTATACAACAGATGAAATCGTCTTAGTCTTGGCTTCAACCTCGACAGCAGTGCTGTCCATAAGCTTTCCAAGGTGTTCAACAATCAAGTCTTGGAGTTGAGTGTTTAAGGTTTTGCCCGAGGTATGTACAGAATCCTGGTCAAGAGATGTCGAGTCCTCATTAAGATTGCTTCCTTCCATTTGCACTTCACTTTTAGCTGCTTCAGAAATGGCACCAGATATTACACATGATTTGCTTTCCACCTCAGAAATATTGCAATGGCTAGATTGCACAAGCAGTTCTGCCATTATATTATCAGGGGCACCAGAAATAACACTTTTAGTCTTGTCAACCTGACTAATTTGTTGATTGTCATCACACACATCCATAGAATTCCCATTGCTCTTGATTCTCACCTCCATATGACTAGGCAACGCACCTGATTGATTGAGGCACTTTCTATCAGAATGACATGTAGATGAATTAGCATTCTCCAGGGCAATATTGGGTGCATCATTCAAAAGACGCAAACGAGATTCAAGTGCAACAGATTCACCAATTATCTTCCCAGCCTCATGCATTTCAATGTCACCACAACCTTTGAAACCAATTTCAGCCACGGATCCCTCATTGTCACCATTTGTCATCGCTTCCATAGTTTGTTTTTCTTGGTTTTCAATACGCTTCAAACCTACAAGAATGTTGAACGTGTGAAACATGTATCAGTGAGATGAAATTTAAATCACTCAAATCTTTTAATGTTACATACTCTATATGAGTACATACATCCTTTAGCCGATTGGTCCACCATCAATGGTTTCTGCAACATGTCAACACCAGGGAAGACCATCATATTCATGTTCCTCATTTTCTCCTTACTCGATCTCTCCAGAGGCCTGAAGCCAAAAGCTGAGGTCCAGGTTTCCCTAAGCTCAGAGATTGCAGGTATGACCAATTTTCTAATACCCAGTTTGCTGAGAGCCTAATGGAAATTTGAGAAATACGCACATAAAATGTTTTTTAAAAAAATTTGACATCAGTTTCCATTGATACAAGCAAATGCAATTGATTGAGATGAGTTGAAAATTATCACCTACATTTAGACCATTATCACAAACAAGAATAACTTAGAAGCACATTCAAATCAGGTGAGAATAGATAAAGGTGTGCCAAAGTAAACGATCAGAAGTGACAAGCTCAAAGGTAATAACAATTAAAATTTCTTAGTACTTGTGACAAGTTAATAACAATTAAAATTTCTTAGTACTTGTGACAAGTTAAGGATCAAAATACATCCTTACAGCCTAAGTGATGCAGACAGAACTCACGCACAAGTAATAAACTTCAAATTGTAGAAAAAACAAATTTTCTATGCAGACACACAAGACAAACACATAAAGACGTGAAAAGATGGAGAGAGTTCAACTATGTAGAGCACAATCAAACTGAACCTACCAAACTTCAAACTGGAAAACAATCTTAACCACAAGACCATCAATATGCTGTTCAGATCACATGAATGCATACAATAAGCAGAATAAACTTCAAAACAATCATACAGATTCAATTCCAGTAAGAAGCCGACGACACATTCCTTGACGTCTGTACATGTAGCGGGTCCCAATGAAAGGCATCTCAGCTAGATGGTTCCCATGGATCCTATTGTACCAGATAGTAGATGGTATCCATCAGTACGACACATTTTTTCTTGATAAAAAAGCTGCAGAATATAATCATATGCTTGTAGAAGGATGAAGCAAGCATCAAATATAATCAAGAAAATGTAGAAGGTCGTCAAATGCATTCAACACATTAGTATAGCAGGCAATTTGCAGAAGACACCAAACTAGAAAAACAGAAACTGATAGCATTCAAGCAGTATTTATGAATTGCTCAGACAGGAAGGTCAGTGAGCAATAAAAACGCCAAAAAGAGGGAGGGTAAAAGCACAACCAGGATGGAAAAATGCAGGGAGGGAATCCCATATAAATTATGATCTAAATCACATATATCTCTTTTACAACTAGGGATCACAAGGGCAGCCCCAGCCCAGCCTGAAAGCCGATCAGACCTGACTCAAGCCACCCATGCCCAATCAGGCGCCATCCAAAGCCTGTCCAAATCCTGAAGGCCCCAAAGCCCACCCAAAGCCTAACACAAAATTGACCCAGTCCACTGCCCATTCCCCAGTCTCCATCATGAGATCGCACCGTTGCCAAGTCTCTACCCAGATCACCAAGACCTAACAACAATATATTTGCAACAGAAATGCAATGTTCCAAAATGAAGTTCCAAAGCTCATCTATCATCCAACGTGAACAAAGAACTGGAAAAGAAAGAAATGAAGAGAAAGATTGATTTTTAACTGCTGGCAGCTTCTGAAGACAAAATACAGCTACTCCCACAGCGTTGTAGTTAGGTCTGTGTATATGTCAGACTTCAAGCGAGCCAGACCCTGAAGCACGAGCTTCAGCTCAGCCCAAAGCTCAAAAATTAGAAAAATAAAAGCCTAAGCCTGTTTGCAACTCAAACATTTAAGGGCTGGAGTTCTCATTGCGTCTCAGTAATGGATGATATTTTCTGAAACAACACTCAAGACAATACATTGCATATGCAAGATGTTGGATAGTTTGTGATGCCTTAGGGCATGGAAATTTGAATGCCTGGATACAGGATCCTTTTCATGTGAGGCATTGTTCAAGCCATATAAGATCTTCATTTTGGTCCAGAGGCAAAAAGTTCAATCATTTACCAAATTGGTTTCTTATGGTAATTGGTTTCTTATGGTCACAAGCATGGATTCAAAATATGCATATTAAGAATGAGTCTTTGTTCGTAACAAATTTCAAAGACATGTAAAAAGGCAATGAAGTGTAGAAAAACTGTCATGGAGTAGCAGACTAAGCAACTCAAAACAGGCACGCACCTAATGGAAGCAGCAGATATCATTTCATCCCCTCTCTCAAGAATTGCAGTCAGAAAACCACTATAATTCAGTCGATTAAAGTTTGACCTGGAAAAGAAAGTAACAATTCATAAACAGATGAACTATCTAATTTTATTTTAATAAAAAAACTTTAGATATAGTAGATAAACAAAATGAAAATAAAAATGAAAGATTGTTGAGTAAATCTCCCATCATATCTTTTATCAAGTTTTGGGGGATTATGACGAGACTAGTTCCAACTTTATCATGAAAAGCCTGGAACAAATACAAACAGATAAATAGTAGCGTCTAAATCAGAATATTATTTTAAATTGTATAATAATCAAGTTTGTTGAAAATCTAAACACTGAAGCAGTAACAAATCACATACTTTCTAAAGACTAGAGTGCATACATTGCCCATAAAACCGAAGACTAGTTATTGAAAAACTTTCCATTTTGATAGGGATATAATTCTGTTGTCAGTAATCTAAAATATTGAGCTAATACCTGAAAATGAATTCTTAACCATCTTAAAGACCATAGAAGAATCTTCATCAATAAGTCTTGCATCATCCCCACAAATTCGATTATCAGCATCCCCACAAATTCGATTATCTATTTCAATTATAATGATTTCATTCCAATAATAATTATCAATAAAGTTTATCTTCTATATTTTTTATATTTATAATATTTTCGTATAAAGATCATTTAACATCTTTACTAGGATCTTTAAGCTAAACATTTGTTGTTAAAATTTAAAAAAATTTGGTCAAGTTTAAAAATTGTTTCCTTATGTTGTTTTTAAACTCTCTTGCACAGAATCACCAGCCATCATCAGTCCAACTATAATAATCCCAGAAGAAACAAATGTCACAAAAATTGGGAATCAACTTATTAGAAATTAAAAATAAGTTTAAAAAGACAAGTACTTAACAGATCAGAGTAAACATAGAGATGTACATGCTTGGGTAATTTAAACATGCTTACCCAAAATTGTAGACAATATTACGGATCAGATTGACCCCACTTCTATGGTCAACCATAGGCAAAAAGCACTCGTCCATGATATAAGAAGCAACAGCTACCTTAGAATTGCAGTCAACATTCGACGCCATCTCAGTAAGAGAAGTATCACCAACATCAAATCGGCGAATTAGAGTACATGAAAACCCTTCTTCCATTTCATGTTTCACCCCAAGAAGCGTCAGCAATTTCTTGTGTATCTGACAGAGAATAAAAGTCATGGCTATCCCACATATGAACCCACAGAAACTCTAGAGATTCCAGATCTTGTAGATGAAGTTTTAAGGTTAATTCAAGAAAACAATAAAACAAGAAGCCCCATACTTGCACTGGAAACAAAATAACAATGAGTACTTAACAATACCTCTAGGCATTCCTTCCCACAATAAGATGGGTCACTAGAATCACCTTTTGTAACATCCTTTTCCCGAATGCAAAATTGATGATCTGAAGCAAATCTTGATTAATCAACATTTTCCTTTGACCATTGATCATATTAATGTAGAAGATATAAGACTATAAAATTATAAAGATAGAATCAATACATTTCTCCTCACACAAAGAACAAGTAGAAAGCACAGGAACTTCAGTGGCAATATCTTCATCTCCCTGACAAGAATTTCCAACTACCAGTCCACAAAATTTGCATGAACAGTACATGCACTGCCAGATACCCGAAGGGAACATCTGCAAACAGAAGAAAAGCAAGGGAATTGGTAACTTGTGTTGTAGGGATAAGATAGATAACTTAACAATAACTGATAGCAAATCATCTTCTTGCTCTCAGTACTCACATATCTTAATTTTCACCACAACAACCGTTTAGCATTTAATATATTTTCAATCAAGTTTTGGTTTCCGGCTATTCAGTACAATAGCAACCTCTGTTTCGTAACAAAAAGTCAAAGTCAAGACTCAACCAAACATCAGCCGCACTCCCCTCTACCGTATTTGTAGGACCTTGACAGTGAATTGCCTGTGTGTAACTCCTGTAATCACTCCTCTCTTGCTCCTTGGATCCTCAATTAGCATAGCATATCATGCTGGAAAATTTGAAAAAGGAAAAGATAGGCATATGGTAACAAATAACATACATTTATTTCCAAGCAGCTTTGATGGAACGTTGATGGACAACCATCGCAGCAAATCAGATCCCCACCATCTCCACAGATCCCACATGTATCATCATTGGGATCTTTACCATCTGTGTCAACGAAGTGGAAACCTTTACAAACAGAGACATCTTGTTTTTTCCATGTTTCATGAAGGCACTCTAAGAGTGAAGATCCAGAGTCCAAATAAATGTTACTCAGAATTTGACAGGATTCGCTGCCAGCATGAATCTCAAACCCTGAAATTGTAAAAGTTTCACCGCAGCAATCACATTTTATTCCATCCATTGTAACTCTGCCTTCCAATAGTGCCTGTGTATTTTGGTGTTTCAAGTACTGCAACTTTCCATCCAAAGAGAGGGTACCCAAATCCATCATCCAAGTAAGTACAGTTCGTTTCCCATCATATAACAAATAGCCATCATCAGATTCCGTATTGTCCTTGGGGTTGCGAACCATCAGTGCAAATTGCTTTCTACCAAGTGTCCCAAGTCGCCTACGACCCCTACATGAAACTGATGTCCCATTATCTATTAAACCAGTTGCATCACCATGGGATGTATTCAATTTTTTCCTCCCCTTCAAATTCTTGCTTCCAGGACTTCCCACAGCATTGGACTTTCGTTTGTGCACTTTTTTGTTCCATTTTTTCTTTTTGATAACTCCTTCAGATAACTTCAGATCCCTCTTTTCTTGCTTCCATTTCTTTTTCTTTTTGTTTTTATCACTCCTTTCTTTACTAATTACTTTTGTTAATAGATTGAGTTCCTCATCTGGAAGTGGAATAAACTTGTAACCTGCCTTGCAAGTATTTGAATTTTCACCAACATTTTCAAACTGCTTCTTGAGTACCCTGTAAGCCAATGTGACTGACCAGTGAGTTCTTCCTTCAGGATTGACATACACTGCATCACAATAGTCACGGCCATTCCTAGGCCGATATTCAACTGACCACCCTGCACCTAAAAGCAGTTCCACAATTTTATCCCTCACTACCTGCTTCGTTGATATCTTATGTCTTGTTTCTCCAGCTTTCTGTTTCTTTAGAACTTTTTTATCATTGCTGTATTTTATCTTATCAGGGGCTAAATTATTCATCTTAGGTTCTTTCTCGTTTAATCTATTTCTTGACCCTTTCCCCATTTTTCTTTTTCTTAGGTCACAGTAATATTGACCCTTATCCAGCATGGGTGGCCTCCCACACTTAAGCTTCATCATTTTTTCACAAGGTTCATGGGTATCCTCCAAATACCGATGGCTGGATTCCTTATCAACTTTAATCCTTTTCTCCCCCGACCCATCACTCTTTAGAGCCTTGGGAGGTCTTCCACGCTTGCCACGTCTCATTCTTTGCTTGGCCTGTGCTTTATCATCCAACCTATTGCTATCCCTGCCACCAGATTCATCTCTCTCTTTCGTTTCCACCTCAACACTTCTTTTCTCATGCCTGTCACCCTCAGAAGCCTTGGGGGGTCTCCCCCGATTGCACTTTGGTTTTTCGCTTAACACAGCATCTATCTGATCATTCTCTTCACCAAGTGACTGGTTCTGATCCCTAGAAGAGTCATAAAAATGATCTCTCTCTTCAATTTCCATTTTAACCCTTCGCTTCTCAAATCCATCGGATCTATTAATCCTCCTCCCAACAGAAACAAAACTTTCCCCTACCTTATCAACTTTCTTCTCATTATCAGTTTTCACCACAGCCCTTGACCGGAGAACCCTACAAACAGACTGCATTTTGCCATCCACAGTTCTTTCGGCCTCTCTATTACTACTTGACCCAAGTTCCTTCCTAATATTATTGCTAAAGTGAACAGCATTCCCTTCACCAATATCATTCCCTCCACAGTGCAATTCGTCACTCAACCCATCTCTCTTATCTACCTTTGCTCCTTCATTCAGATTCGAGACCAAGGACCTTTGTTTGCTCATAGTATCAATCAATTCCTCAGTTTCCAAATCATTCACATCACAGCCTGCAATCACTTCGACTTCCTCATTTCTACCCACTAGCTTGCTACTTGATCTCAAGCCCTCTCTCATCCCAAGAGAATCAAAAAAACGCCAATTTAATCAAAATATCTGATTTCATCTAACATACAAGCAAACAACCTCCGGGACCTCGCATTCAACAGTCGCGAGCTGGATCTGGAGCAAAGTTTCAACAAGGCCGACACTTGCAAGCAAAAACAAATAAACAAGTAGATTAGAAGCAGAGTTGTTGGTGGTGCGTGGGAGAAGGCGTCGTCTGCTGTTGCGTGGGAGAAGGCGTCCTCTCGTCTGCTGCTGCGTCTTCGGGTCTGCATTTAGAGTTCAATTCACGCGAATTATGGCGTGAATTTACGAAGGGAGCTGGGTTTAAACCCACACATGAATTGAATTCGTGCTCATCTTTTCGTTCCAAACATGTGAATTCAATTTATTGTGTTCCAAACAGGTGTCTAATTTAAACCGTCAAAACTCTACATATTTAACTTTTCGTTTTTCGACAAAAAAAAAAAGAACTTTTCGTTCAAAATAATGTGAACGATACTTAATGGCTTTGAACTTTCGAAGAAAATGGAGGGCTCTCTTATCACCGGCGCCCTCGATCCACGGCGACGGAGCTCTAGAGTTCCGATCAGATGCGGCCTTGGAACTCATGACGAAAGCAAGAGAAGAAAAGACTGCAACTTTGGTGCTCTACATCTACCCATCTTTCTCAGGAGCTTTCTCTGCCCTCTTTGCTCATCTCTTCCACTTACGATGCCATATTCCTTCTCTTCTTCTGCCTTTCTCTTCTGTTGAACCTCTCAGGTTTTGGGTTGCCATGCCATTTCTTTCTCTACCTTTTTTGGGTTATCAAAGATGTTTTAAAGCTATTTTAGACCTGAAACAGAAAAAGATGTTAACTTTGCTGCTGGTTGTTATCAGGATTGAGGATTTCCGAATGGAAGGGCTGGAAAGGTGTTATCTACTTGATTTTCTTGGCCCGCCTGGGTTCGCTTCGGCAATTTCGCGGCAATCTAAGTGCAAGTAAGCTAAATTCTGCTGCTCAAATATGTTGCGATCAGTTTCCAACAAGGCAATGTAGCTTATGTAGTGTTGTGGTTTGTTCGGTCTATAGGGTGATAGGTTTTGATCATAGAAAGTCCGCCTTAAAGATGGTTTCTTCTATTGAAGATTTACCAGAGAAAGTCAAATTCTTTGTTGATGTTGAGAGGAGTAGCTCTAACGTCGTGTATGAGCATTTCACTAGCAAGCTTGTTAATCTGAAATCTGGTTCTGTAAGTTGCCTGTTGTGATTTTAGTTTGATATCAGTGGCTTTAAGGTGTGGTGTTAAATATTGAGATTTAATATTTTTGTTTTGCTTATGATAAGGGGAAAGCAGATGAATTGTTGGACTTGAAAAATAGGGATAATGTCGAGATGTTTCTTAAGTACATGGAAGATGTAGACCTTCGAAGATGGAGTTTGCCTGATATTAGAGCATTCAATGTGGGACTTAATGAAAAGCGCACTACGCTGAATTGCATCACTAACCCACATTTTTATGGAGAGGTTGATTTGGATTGTAACTCATCTATTGTTTTGTTATTCTTTAAGAATCTGAAGAAGTTACAAGCATTTTGGAATTTAGATTTTCCTTCCACATCCTTATCATCATTTCAGACGACTTCTGAGTGCTGATATTTCTATAATTTTTCCTTCTTGCAGTTACTTGCGATGAATGCTATAGATCTAATTTCCAAGGGAAAGTCTTACATATCCTCCAGGGAAGGTGCTGCTAATAAATTGTTGGACAAAGTTTTCAAAGTTCGGCTTGGTAGAGGATTTTATGGCGAGTGCCTGGTAATCAGAAATGTTCATTTGTTTTATTTTTATTCTTAAGCTTTTTCCTTTATTTTGATGTGAATTAAATGTTCAT
>JAOSBL010000004.1:11052291-11071638 GCA_027568915.1 Erythroxylum roraimae | reverse complement strand
CACCATGGCATTAAGTCGTAACCACAGCTGGAGAGAAACAAAAACAAAACCGAGAACTTAACAAAGCTGGAGAGAAACTCCAAACATTGAATAAAATCGTAGGCCATCTGTACATACAATAAAACCTGGATGAAAGTTGAAGCAAAAAACACAAAGACAGAAAGGAAAAAAATTAAGGAAAAGAGAAAACTTACCACAGCCGCAGAGAAACAAAAGCAAAAACGAAAACTTACCAAACCTGGAGAGAAACTCCAAATGTTGCAAAGCCGGAGAGAAACTCCAAATGTTGAACAAAACCGTAGGCCATTGATGCTGAACGAAAAACGAAAACTTGTAGACAATAAAACCTGCACGAAAGGAGAACTTAACAAACGAGAACTTAACGACACAAAGACAAAAAGGACAAAAAACAAAGGAAAAAGGAAAAAGGAAAACTTATCACAGCTGCAGAGAAACAAAAGCAAAAACGAAAACTTACCAAAGTCGAAAGAGAAACTCCACATGTTGAATAAAACAAAGCCGGAGAGAAACTCCAAATGTTGAACAAAACCGTAGGCCATTGACGCCGAACAAAAAACGAAAACTTACAACACCTGCAGAAAAACAAAAGAAAAAACAAGAACTTAACAACACAAAGACAAAAAGGAAAAAAATAAAGAAAAAGGAAAACTTATCAGAGCTGCAGAGAAACAAAAGCAAAAACGAAAACTTACCAAAGCCGAAAGAGAAACTCCAAATGTTGAATAAAACAAAGCCGGAGAGAAACTCCAAATGTTGAACAAAATCGTAAGCCATCTGTGTTGAACAAAACCGTAGGCCATCTGTACACACAATAAAACATGGATGAAAGCTGAAGGAAAAAACGCAAAGCCAAAAAGGAAAACAAAATCAAGAAAAAATGGAAACTTATCACACCTGCAGGCAAACAAAAGAAAAAACGAGAACTTAACAAATAGGCCAATCGTACACACAAAACCGTTGTAACAAAAAAAAAGGAAAACTTACCACAGTTGGAAATAAACCGCAGGCCATTCGCAGAGACAGAGGACGTAGAGGGCAGAGAGCTGCAGAGGAAGGCAAGGGTGGAGAGGTAAAGGAAGAGAGAGAAACCTTTGTAGAACTCTAGGTAAAGCGAATGAATGAATGGAAGAGGGAGAGTAATAATAAAGACTCAACATTCAATGAGCAGATTAAACGGATGAGCGGGATGCATCGACAGACACAACATTCAATGAACAGATAGTAATAATAAAGGCACAACATTCAATGAACAGATATAAGTCGTGCGATTAAATGGACAAGCGGGATGAATCGGAAGGCACAACATTCAATGAACAGATGTAAACCATCGGATTAAATGAACGAGCGAGATGGATTGCATGGTCGTCCATCCCAACTTGTCCTTAGTATATATACTTAATAAGTAGTGTAGAAAAAGGAAAATTAAAAATGTTAGCTCCTTTGAATCTTATACCAATTTATAATTAGACTTAGTCCTTACTTTAGTTTTGTACTAAATTACTAAAAGGTTTAACTAAAATTATAATTAGATTTGAACTAAATTACTAAAATAATTTATATTAATGTATAAATTTTGTTATAGAATTTAAAGTAATCTTGATTTTTGTAAAATTAAATAAAAAACTTTTATTTTTCTTCTATTAAATATAAGATAAGATTTAGATTTAGCTTTAATGTTTTAAAAGTGTATTTGAGTTGACTTTAATTCTATAATTTGATTTATTATTTGATTGTTGTCGATTAAGATTTTGAAAATTAAAATTATCAAATTATTCAAAAATTAAGTTTTAAAATTATATTAATCTAAATCTTAAAATTATAATTAAATTGGATTTGAATAATAATATAAAAAGATATTAAAACTCAATCTTATTTCTTTAGGAACAATTCAAGTTTGTTTGAATACGATGCTGATGTTAGACATCTAGAAAAATAAAAAACAATCCCATCCATATTATTTCTGAAAACAATCAGACTAGAAGCACAAAAGAAAACTTCGACGTGGCTCTTCAATGGTGGCTAAAACAGAAATTGCAATTAGTGTTGTTGAGATGTAGTTTTAGAATATAAGATTGTGTTGAAGTTCTGGGATGTATCGCGGTTAATGTGTTGAGTTCCCGAGTATTTATTAAGTTTTGGGACTGATGGATCTTAGGGATAAACTTGCTTTACTGTTGATCTTTAAACACAGAACTTGATAAAGATGATTATTTTTGCAGATATGAAACAATTGCAGAAAAACTAAAGAAGACTGATTTACTTGGTTCGATAGTAAAACATTATCTACATCCAAGGTTCCCACCTACGGTGGTAAGGATTTTCACTATATAAGAAGAAGAAGAAGAATATACAAAGATTGAGTGTTCCGCTTGAACACCTGCAAAAAGAGTCTCCAAAAACTCTCCAGTACCCACAAGTTAGTACCCTAGCACTCTCTGTAAAATTTTTCCTCTCTGATATTTCACACTCATTGATTTGTTGACAATAAAATGAAAATTACAGAAGTTGCACTGAAGCTTGAACTGTTTTCCTTTTATATGCTTGAAGAAGATGACTGCTCTCGGATGTGGCTTCATGAATGTCTACAGCTGCTCCTCACGTGACAGGTATTAATGATCCTCTGCGTTTTGGTGTGTTGGTTGTGTTTTAATTTGTAAACAACACAACAACGTCTTGTATCTCTGAGCCATTATGGGAACAACTTCGTATTGGCTTCCAGCAGATGACTCTTATGTTTGTTGTCACGTGAATGTGTCTTTGTTTAAGTTATTTGTGTCTGAAAAAGAGAACCTTCGATAGCTTTGCTTCATGTCTCCTTCTTCGACATTTTAGATACCATCTTCTTAGGTTCTTCATGCTTCTCCAATGCTTTTGTTTTGGTTCTATGTATGTGTTAATGGAGAATAACGTGATTTTAATCTCATCTTTTCCCTCCTTCTCCGTTAATCCATACTTAGAACCCTAACCTGTGAGTGATTCAAACCAAAGCCTGAAACCCTAGTTTTCCAAAAATTTGTGAGATCTGATGAAATCGACTTTGATTTCATGTGGCTTTCCCTCCTACTTCACTAATCGTAGCTCAAATTGAAAAACCCTAGAGAAATCCCCAAAAACCCGAAACCCTAATTTTCACCCCCTTTGTAAGATCTGCTGAATCTGACTTCGGAATCAAGGGGCTTCCATGATTTGTAAGTATTCCCTACAAAAATTAAACTTCTTTTGTGTTAGAATTTTTGTATCGAAATCAAATGGATTTTTCTCACCTTGTATTTTTTCCAGATTGAAGGACTCAAATCCAGTCCTCCATGAGCTTTCCTTCCCTCCTCTTTCTGATAATCTGCATTCCTAAAAGCTTCTGAGCTTCCCCTAGATATTTCATTTCAAAATGAGAGCACAATTCAGCCTTAATCTCTTGAATTTTATTCAGATCCTTCCCTGTGATGATGAGATCATCTACATAGACTAACATAAACACTGCTTTAGTCATTCCTAGATCCTTGTAATATAGGCAGTAATCATACGAGCTTCTAATGAAGTTCATACTGGTAGCAACCTCATGGAACTTCTTGTTCCATTGTCTAGGGGCTTGCTTAAGCCCATATAACGATTTTTGCAATAGGCAAACATGGTCCAACTTGTTTTTATCCTCAAATCCGATTGGTTGCTTCATATATATAGTCTCCTCTAGCTTTCCATATAGGAAAGCTGTCTTAACATCTATTCGATGGATTTCCCAATCATATAGGGTTGCTAGGACTAATATAAGCCTAATTATCTTGAATTTGACTACTAGAGAGAATATCTCCTTGTAGTCTATTCCTTCCTTTTGCCTAAATCCCTTAGCTACAACCCTAGCTTTGTAAATTCTAGGTTCTGCTTCAGTTACTCCTTCTTTCAATTTGAACAGCCACTTATTCTCAATTAATTTGGCTTTGTAAGGTCTAGGGACTAAAGTCCAAGTCTTATTCTTCATTAATGAAGAATAAGACTTCTCACAAGCTTCTGTCCAATTTTTAGCATCATTGCTTCTCATGGCTTCATCATATGTCTCTGGAGCCTTATTTTCTACATTTTCAGCCATAAAGCATGCAAATTCAACCAAGTCTAGTTCTGTATACCTTCTATTAGGAATTCTAATTCTTGGTTGCCTATCCCTTGTGAGTTGGTAGTCTTGTAGGTTTTCTTGTGCATCATCCGAAGGTGGGTGTAAAGCTTCTCCTTCACCCTCAACTTCTGCCTCTTCCCTCCTTTTTTCATACTGTGTTATGCCTTCTGGAGGCTCCACAGGTTCTGATTGTGTAGCACCACCTTCTTTAGGTTCTAGTGGTACATAAAAATGGGCTGATTGGCTTGATGCCCTCAAGTGCTCCTGAATTTCACTTTGGAGGTCAGAGTTTTGTGAATTCTTGTTCAGCAGAAGGAATTCATCTTCCTTAAAGATGACATCTCTGCTAATGATTGTTTTGTAGGCTCCCTTTTGGAGCAGTAGGAGCTTATAACCTTTTACACCTTCTAGATATCCTAATATCACTCCTTGACTGCTCTAGGCTTTAATTTTCCCTCTTTCTGATATGCATAAGCTGCACATCCGAAAGTCCTTAGGTGTGAGAGTTTTGGCTTCTTATCACTCTAAATTTCCTGAGGAGTCTTATAGTTATTAGCAAAGGTTGGGAGCCTATTAAATAAATAGGCTGCTATCCTAATTGTCTCCCCCCATAGGGAATGAGAGCAACTCGAAGAGAGAAGCATGCACATAGTCTTTTCTAGGAGGGTTCTATTTAATCTTTTAGAGCTACTCCATTCTGCTGTGGAGTAGCTCTAACAGTCTTATGCCTAAGAATTCCATTTTTACTACAATATTCCTCACATTCCTTGTTGCAATACTCCAGCCCATTATCAATCCTTAGGCATTTCAATTTCCTCCCAGTTTGATTTTCCATAAGAGTATGCCACCTTATGAAAAATCTCCAGAGCTTCATCCTTTCTCGTCATAGGGTAAACCTAACATTTTCTTGATTTATCATCAATTATGTACATGAAATACAAGTTCCTTTCTGCTGTGGGGGCTTGAGCTGGTCCCCAGAGATCACTGTGAGCATACTCCATGATCTCTGTGGCTCTCTTAGCTCCCCTTTGAAAAGCTGACCTGTGGTGCTTTCCTAGCATACAGGATTTACAAAATTTCAACTTCTGTAAGTTTTCTTCAGGTATTAGACCTTGCCTAGAGAGATGGAGCAAGCTTTTGTTGCTTGTATGACCCAACCTAGCATGCTATTACTTGGTTGGTTCAAGGTTTCCAGTTTCTGAAATCTGATTAATTTCAGTTGAGCCTATAACATAGTATAAGCCATCCCTCTCCACTCCTCTAATGATGACTTTCCCATCCCTTAGGATTTCTCTAAGTCCATCTTTAGACCTGATCTGAAAGCCTTGCTTATCAAACAAGCTTTCAGAAATCAGGTTTCTCCTTATTCTAGGCACAAATCTGACGTTACTTAGGATCCTTCTTTTTCCATCAAACATGTTGATAGAAACACTTCCTATGCCCTCTATCCTTTGCTGCCCAGAATCTGCCATTTTAACCTTGGCAGTGACTGGTTTAAATATTGTGAACCAGTCCCTATGAGGAGTGACATGCATAGTGCACCCTGAATCAAATATCCACTCTCTACGAAGGTCCTCACGATCCTCAGTTACAGCCAGTATTTCATCTTCACTAGAATCTTCAGGTTTTTCAACATTACCTGAAATTCTACTTTCAGCTGCCTTATCCCTCTTTTTTTTTTCTTCCTACAATCTCTAGCAAAATGTCCTTCCTTATCACAATAGAAGCATGTCTTAGCTTTCCCCTTTTTCTTCTTTTCATTTTCACCTTCCTTAGAGTGTTTTTCTTTCCCACTTCCATTCTTCCACTTTCCTTTCTTGTTGTTTTTCTTATGAAACTTCTTCTGATAATTATTCTCTACAAACATCACTTCATCCTCTTTCTTAAATGGATTCACTTCAACTATTTCTTCCATAAGAGAATTTAAAACCCTCTTTACAGTGAGTGATTTTCCACTACTTAATTACCTTCTTGAATGCATTAAATTCAAAAGGTAATGCCTTTAGGATTACTATAGCTTGATGTTCCTCACTTATCTTCTCATCTGTTGCTTCTAAATCTTTTACTAGCTTAAAGAAATAATCTAGGTTATCATCTAAGGATATTGACGTGTTCATTTTGTAGTTTGCAAGGTTGTGAAGAAGTGTCATCTTGTTAGGAAGACACTTCTTCGCATACAATTCATCAAGTTTCACCCAAAGCTTCTGTGCAGTGTTACAATTCTGCACTTTTCTTATCACTGTTGGTGAAAAGTGAAGCATTAACTTACAATGGACAAGTCTTTGCATCTTTAGCTTCTTTATAGAATCAGTCTCTAGGTCATACTGATCAACTATAGTTCCATAATAGTCATATGACTCAAGAGGAGCTTGCATATGAAGTTTCCAGATGGTAAAGTCTTCTTTACCAGAAAATACATCCATTTCCTTGCCTACCATAATTGCTGTAATGTAAAAAAAACTTAAAGAATGTACTCACTGACTGTTCTTGAATGAATCTTGATGCTATACGCACTAACTGTTCTTGATGAATCTTTAATGCTTGAAGTGTCCAAGAAATGCCCAAGAGGTCTTGAATGCTCTGGTACCACTTCTTAGGGATAAACTTGCTTTACTGTTGATCTTTAGACACAGAACTTGATAAAGATAGTTATTTTTGCAGATATGAAACGATTGCAGAAAAACTAAAGAAGACTGATTTATTTGGTTTGATAGTGAAACACTATCTACATCCAAGGTTCCCACCTATGGTGATAAGAATTTTTACTATATGAAGAAGAAGAAGAAAATTATACAGATATTGAGTGTTCCACTTGAACGCCTGCAAAAAGAGTCTCCAAAAACTCTCCAATACCCAGAAGTTAGTGCCCCAAATTTTTCCTCTCTGATATTTCACACCCACTGATTTGTTGACAATGAAATGAAAATTGCAGAAGTTGCATTGAAGCTTGAACTGTTCTCCTTTTATATGCTTGAAAAAGATGACTACTCTTGGATGTGGCTTTATGAATGTCTACAGCTGCTCCTCACATGACAGGTATTAATGATCCTCTGCGTTTTGGTGTGTCGGCTGTGTTTTAATTTGTAAACAACACGAAAGCGTCATGTGTCTCTGAACCATTATGGGAACGACTTCGTAGAATCGTATTAACTTCCAGCAGATGACTCTTATGTTTGTTGTCACGTGAATGTGTCTTTGTTTAAGTCATTTGTGTCTGAAAAAGAGAACCTTCGATAGCTTTGCTTCATGTCTTCTTCTTTGACATTTCAGATACCATCTTCTTAGGTTCTTCATGCTTCTCCAATGCTTTTGTTCTGGTTCTGTGTATGTGTTAATGGAAAATAACGTGATTTTAATCACAATGGAGTTGTGGAAGCGCGATGGTGTGCGATTGCGATAGTCGCATTTTGTTCATTGGCTCGTTGTTGTGTTACAGCGTTGGAACACGCATCGGAGCAGTGCTCATGTATTAGTTGCTCCCAGCGATAAAGAGATGAAATAGAACAACAACTGCCTAGTAGGAAGAGATGTTATAGCCTGAAATTGTTAAGATTGTCGTCGAAGTCCGAGGAATCTGGCTGAAAACGCGAAGGTGACGCTTGGTCGGATACAGACATCGTTGGAGAAGCCAATTCATGGCGGTGCAGCAATACGTGGCGGTGGCTGCTTGGTATGGGTGTTGTTACTAGTCAGATAAGAGTGTCGCGTGCGGCTAAAGGTGGCAATAAATTAAATAATCTGTAACAAAAAAATAAAAATAAAAATAAATAATCAATCTAAATTTGAATATTTCAATTTGTTTATTATTTCTTTTTTTAAAAGATAAATTTTCACATCTAAATTATGTATTAGATAGATTTGTATCTTATCCTAATGATTATGCAACTCGTTAGAGAAATCTAAAAAAAATTGGTAGTTTTAAGCTTAAATTTGAGTTTGATAGGGCTCGTTAAAGGAATCCCAAAAATATTTAGTAGGTTTAAGTTTAAATATAAGTTTGATAGGACCTAAATAAATGAACTTGCATTCAAGTTTGTTTTGGTTTCAAATATACTTAAAACATCTAAATTTACTTGTTGAACTTAATTTTAAGCCTTTTCAACTAGAAATAAGCCCGAATATATATGAATTTAACTATAATCAAATTCTATATTAAAATATTAAAATTTAATTCCTCAACTCTCTATTGCTATCAGAGTCAAAGTTTTTTTAAAGGATTAAATAATTAGTAATGAAATTTATTTTAAAGAAAAAAGTTACTTTTTATGGCGAGTTAGTGGTCTAAATATAAGTCCAGGAAATCTATTGGTCAACTTATAACTCATAATTGGGAAAAACTAGTTGACATGAAAAATGAATTTCTTTACAAGTTATGAGACTATCTTTAGCAAATTCATCTTTAGCGTTGATGATATAATTGTTAATAATGAAGAAATAATAGTAGAAAATTTTGAAAATCTATTTTTGGTCGTTTTTGAGGACCAATATGGAATTTAAGTGTGTAAGAGAGGAATTCTCCTAAAAATACTCCTAACTTCTAAACAAGGATATAAGTGAGTTTTAAAAACTTAGAGAATGGAATTCTAAGTTACCAAATTGTTAAATGCTAAAGTTTAAAATTTAAGTTAAAAGGATAATTCTTTTTAAGAAAAGGACGCATACAAAATGCAAAGAAACCTAAAACAATGGTAGATTGTATGTTTGAATAGTCTGATTTTCCTCTCTCTTTTATGATATCATTGTGTTTATACAATCTTTTAAAATTCAACTACCCCAAACAATACTCATATAATTGCCTAATCTCTAACCTATTTTTAATCATGGTCACGTTCTAACTAACCACCTTTTATACATAATTATTTTTAAAGCACATGTTAACCATATATCCCTAGCTTGCACTTCCCAAATCTTGGAATTCCTAACTGATTCTCGTGTATGATTTCGTAAACAATCTAGTCGACTTATGAAAATCTTAACAACTAATCCTTTCATCTTTGGGCCAAATAGGCTAAATTTAACCCAGGTTATCACCAATTTCCATCCACATATGTTTAGCTAAACAAACCAAATATATGATAATAAAGACCTGCTAGACTCTCAAAAAAATTAGTTCAAGGTCGTTGATCAAATTCTCATATATGAACTAGTGGTTTCGTAAAGTTCAAGAACCAAGTAGAATCCAACTAGAAGAAGAAGCCTGGAAGCATCATTAAGATAACCTTCATATAGCCCTTATCCAAAAGAGTCCTTAATTGAAAGGGAATGTTGGGCATAACAATTGTATCAATACTCCTTTATGTTTAAAGCTCTCAATTACCCGATCATTTTGGAAACTAAAAAATTTGTTCCATTTGAATTTCAAACTCCTACTGCTCCTTTAGGTTTTGCTTATTCTATTATAAATTCTTCTCATTCTCAACCATTTGCTACTTGAAACTCCAAACAAACTCCATCTCCTCTAATATCTTCAAACTTTCTTCCCTCTCTTTCTTTCAAATTCCTCCAAAACCCATTGAACTCTCCTTTTTAAACTTTTATTATGACAGCTAAATACCATGCATCTTCTTTATCTTCCATAGAAGCTATTTAAACATTTCTTTTATTTAAATATTCTAATATATTTTCTTAATTTTATTCTACATAGAAGCTATAAAACTCCAAATAGTTTCCATTTTTGCCAAGCCACTCCTAACTTTTATCAAATTAAGGTAAAGAGTTTTTAAACCCTAAACCCCTTTCTAGAATTCCTTTCTATAGTTTAAGTCTCTTTTTTTTTAATAGTATTCAAGGGTAATTTCACATTTTAATCATAAACAAGGATTACCTTTGACTATCAGAGACACTCATTTGTTGGATCTCGTCTCCTATCTCTCCCATACCTAAAAGAGGTAAGTAAATCAAACTTCCTACATGAATTCCCTTATTATAAGCCCTGAAATCTTGAAAACCATGGCTAAAGAATGTAAACTAATAGGTTAAATGGATAGACATGGTATACACCTATTACCATTCTACTTGGAAGAGACAAGGACTTATTCAATTGATAGCTTTATATAGGAACCCACTAACGTACGAACCTAACTTGATATTTGTTGTTTCAAAATTCTGGAGTCCTTTTTTCAATCATTTTATTTTTCCTTTTGGCCATGCATCTATCTCATTTAAATATGTTTCTTTTTTACTGATTTACTTGTTATTGGTAAGGATGTTGTCTATCTAATTGAGGAGACTTCTTGTTTAGACCCTGGTGCTTTCAAATGTTCTTCTTACTCTAGCCTAATTAATAGTTATGCTTCTTTCAAGAATCCTATCTTTAAAGAAAAGCATATTGATTTTATTTTTATTTTCTTGAATCAATTTGTCTTTTACCTAGTAAAAAATAAACAGAGTTTAGAATTCCTCCCTTTTTGTAAAGCAGTAGCCTTAGGTAGGGTTTTTGCTCTAGATTTTGTTTTTCTATGATTCCTTTACACAAATCTGGGAAAGAGTTTATCAATTCTCCTTCTTCAAAGACTCAATTTAAGTGTATGGTTTGTTCAACTTTAGATACTCACTTATTTTTCCAAAACTTAGGAAAAAACGAAGGTCTTCCTTCTATAAACCCCAGATTCCTAGATTTTCTTAGCCTTTATCTCTTAACAAGCTTATGTAGTAAATTCATTAAGGATATTCACATCATAATCTTTAAAGTCCAGGTTAGTGGACTAACTCAACCCTTGTGAGAATCCCTCTAAAATGCCTTATTGGATAAAGATTTTCAAGCCTTATAATTCCTTTTACTCAACAATTTATCAAAAAATCCTCTTATCTTACACCAATCCAAGAGTCTTTGTAATAGATGGTGACAAGGCTTTAAATAGTGGCCCTTTTATTACAACCTTGGGCCTTGAAATATATCCACCTTATCTTTGAAGTCGATAGCTTAGTTTTTTTCCTAATTCTCATCTACCTTTTAGACTACCAAGTGGGATTCCCCTTTAAAGCTAGTGCCATTGATGATAAATTCTTACGTGAAATTTTTGAACATTATCATACCTTAAGGTGTAAGATTTCTATAGTAAGTGTTATCGATGTAGAAGTCTATAATCTTCGGTGGCAAAAGTGCTACCAGTAATTGGTCCCTCGCTAGAATTTTGCAATCCTCAAGGGTACTTCTTCTTACTCTAGTTTTTCTTTAAATCCTTTAATTTCAATCTCTATAGCTGACTTTCGCTACTTCAAATTTCATAACTTTAGACGTTGACGGTAAAGAAGAGGAAAAAACTACTTCTCAATAAGAAGTAGAAGTAACTATAAGCCTTACCATCAAGAGAAAATTCAAAGAGAAATATCCATTTACTTTAATCTCCAAAAAAGCAAAGATGTCATTTCTAAAGAAATCTACAAGAAAATCAACCCCGATCTTCTACCAAGGTATTAAAGAAGTTGAATTCACCTAATACTAAAGAAACTGCTCCTAAAGACAAGACTTCCTCCTCTCTTAAAAAGTTTGTAAAAGACATCAGTCATGGTACCTTACTTATCTTTAACTTCTTTTATTTTATTATTAACACATATTCATACCTTCAATTTGCTTTCATAGATGATCAAAATTTGAACCTGCCACTAGTTGTCCTCTCTCATGAACTACAATTTGGGAAGATTAGAAGTTTACAAGAGCTAAAGAACTCAGAAGTCACTTCACTAGACGTAAAACAAGAATTCCCTTAATGGTTACATAAATTATCCACACTTATTAACAAGCTCTTTTATATCTTATAGGCAGAAGATTTTTGGACAATAATAATAATTTTTTTGGAAGTCTTTGATCTAAGCTTCATTGATGTCTTATGTGACACTGTGCTATGCCATCAATTAATTTTGAAGAGCTAATAAGAATCAAATAGTCCTTAAAGCTTACGATGCAACAAGAACTCCAATTCTTAATAGAAATTTAATGCATCTCTTTTCCTAGCACATTGCCCTATATTGGTTATGATACCCAATCACCTACCATTGGAGAACTTTTGAGTAAAACCAAAAAAGCATTATCCTCTTTGAGTATTCCTGTGATTTTTTTGGTATTCCTGTGATGACTAAGTTATCTACTCTAAGAAACTAAGCTTTTTAAAAAAAATGTTGAGAAGATTATGAAGTAGAGTAACCTAAAAGTAAAAACCTCCTGACATAGATTCAAGAGCTAAAGAAAAAATTTTGACTCATAAGAGGATCAAGCTATTGAGTATGCAAAAGCCATCAATTTGATTAGGAAAAAGCAAGAGACTTTAAAGAAATATGGTAAGCATCTTAACCTGGAATTAAACAAGGTCAAAAAGATGGCTAAAGAGCTTGGAAAATCATTGATATTACAAAAGGAAGAAGTCTAACTTTGAAAACAATAAGTCTAAAAAGCTAAAGAAGAATAAGTTTCCTGCAATAAATAATATAATGATATTCGGTCTTTTGACCTGTCTCAACTTTGAATTCACTACATCTATCATCAAAAGGGGGAGATTGTTGAACCAAGGGAGGTTCTAATTAAAGTTTTGATGATAACAAAACATAATTAATAGTAATGTGTTTATTATATCGATAAAAAGTAATATAAGAACAAAATGAAGCCATAAACTCGAAAAGATAATGTATGAAGTTGATAAAGAGAAGTTAAAAGTTTGCAAATGATAAAATGAAAATCAAAACAAGAAAAAAAGGAAATTAAGGCTCATCAAGGTCATTTCACATTTTGTATTATTATTTGTAAGATCATTATTATATGATCCAAAAGGCTCTCCATGCATAATCATCTCATTTTCCATCATTGCATGAGTTTTCACATTCATCAAAATGCATTAAAGCTTTTGATTTTAATCTAAAGGTCTTTTGATCTTTCAAATAATCTTTGGAGAACATTTTTGAAAGTGTCTTAATCATAATTGGATTAAACAAATTGGTTTTGAGCATTTAAATTATTAAAATCATGTTTTCAAAGTGAATTTTCAACCTATATAGTTAACGATCGACAAATATATGTTAAAGATATTAAATTTGAAGTATTAAGAGTTTGATGTAACACTGGTTGATGTACTGGTTGACTAATGTTCTATATTGATAAGCCAATGTTCTAATGATTAATGAATCTGGAGCTTTTAATGCATACTAGGCGATCAGTATAATATATTGGTTAACTAGTAAGTCAAATATAATTACTATAATAACTAGTTCTTGGCTCCAATAACTAATTTGGGTGCCAAAACACTATAGATAGGTGTTTTCTCATTGGTTTCAGGATCAAGAAGATTTTAGCTATTGTATACATATATTTCAAAGTGTTTTTAAATCATATGAGCATTATTGTGTCATATTTGTGCAAGTGAGCCATTTTGGAGTTGTGAAGTGATAAAGTGAGGTATTTTAAGTTATAATATTTGGTTAGGGAAATATATTATTATATTTAGTGGTGATACAAGTGAGACTAAGGTTCCTCTTTGCCTTGGAAGAAGGTTGTAAAAAGGGTGTCTCTTTACAGAGAAAGATTGTACAAAGGTTATTCTTCACTTTGAAGGAAGAATTATAATGGAATTATTAGAAGAGTCTTAGAAATGGATGTGGGCAAAGGTTGTTTATCGAACTACTATAAATTACTTTACATTCTCTCCTTTCTTTCCTCTTTAAATTATTACTCATAAATTTGATTAAAAGCAATTTTTCACACTCATTTTTATTGCTTGTTATTAATCAAGTATATTGGTTAGAAAATTTGTTAAATTTTATAAACAACCAATTTATCCCCCTTTTTCGTGCTATTTAAGATTAACAAGTGGTATCAAAGCAGGTCTATTAGGCTATCAATTATAATGAAATTGTATAGAAAATATCATAATGACATATTTAGGAGCATCATCATCATCATTCAACCAAGAGGGACAAAGCATTAACAGACCACCTTTCTTTGATGACAATGATTAGCTTTATTGGAAAATTAGGATTAGATTCTTCTTAATGAATGAAAGTGTAGGTGTATACGAAATAGTGTTAAATGATCCCTTTATTCCTACAAAAATTGTGGATAACAAATAGGTACCTAAATTAAAGGAAGAATGGAAACCTCAAGATAAGAGATTAGTATCCTCAAATAATAGAGTCATATCCTATTTTATGCTTCAGGAAGGAATGAATTTAATAGGGCCTCTATGTGCAAAAAAACTTACAACATTTGACATACATTAGAAATTGTTCATGAGGTCACAAATCAAGTTAAGGAAAGCAAAATAAGTATACTAACACATCAATATGAATTATTTCAAATAAAGCATGATGAAATCATTTTTAGTACGTGCACTAGATTTATTGATATTATTAATGCTATTAAAGATCTTGGAAAGACCTATACTAACCTTGAAATAGTGAGAAAGTTGCTTAAGCCACTACTAAAAATATGGGAAGCTAAAGGGATTGCCATACAAAAAGCTAAAGAATTAACATCTCTACCATTAAAGGAGCTTATTGGATCTCTTTTTAAATACAAAATAAAGCTCCATGAGACAAAAGAAGAAATGATGCTTCTGAAGGAAAAAAAATTAACGTTTAAAGTCTCAAAGGAAGATTCAAGCAAAGAGGAAGAGATATTAACTAGTGAAAGCGAAGAAGAAGACATTGGATTACTCACTTGAAAATTCAAGAAGTTCTTGAAAAAGAAATTATCCAAAAGAAAGGACTTCAAGGAAGGTAAAGATGATTTAAAATATATATCCTCTAATATTACATGCTTTGAACTCATTTATATAAAGTCACAATATCCTTGACTCAAAGATAATGAAAATTATAAGAGAAATTATAAGAAGAAAAGGAAGGCACTTAGAACATCAATTTAAGATGAAACAAGTGAATTTAAAATCTAGCATTTAGAAGAAAAGAAAGCTTATATGTGCTGTATCGCTATGGAAAATAATGAGGTAACATTTAACCTAATTCTTGTAATAATAATACTGATGTTGCTTTGATATATGATGAATTACTAGAAAGTTTAGAAATTGTAAATATGAAAAGAGAGGAATTGTCTACCAAACTTATGGAAGTTTAAAAAGAGTTAGTTGCATGCATTATTGAGAATGAAAAGATGAAAAGTGAGCCGTATAGCATTAAAGCATCTAATAATGTGATTATTGATGACAATCATGCTCAAATGCATTAAAGTGTGAGATGAAACATTGAAAAAGGTAATTGATGCCCTCAAGGATTCTTTATCTAAATTTATAAAGGGAAGCAAGAAACTCGAAAACATTTTAAAAGCTCAAAAGAATGCCAATAAAAATCATAGAATTGGATATAATTATAGGAATGCTTATAATAATCAAACTACTTTTGTCGAGGAAAAAATTATATAATGAGGAACCATTGCCTATAATAACAAATAACCATAGAGCGTTTACATCTAAGCATACAAATGAAACATCCACTAGGGCTTAACCTAAAAGCAAATATCATGCTTTTATATATGGCTCATAACCTAGGCATAGAGTCCAATACTATCAAGGGAAGCATAGACATAACTTTTATAATAAATGCAAACCCACTCGTACCCTTTTGGGCCTAAAAAAAGCATACAACAAGGTTCCATTTGTAGTATGCATCACACATATAATCATAAAACATTTCACTACCCTAAAATAACATTTAACAACTTTAATGTCCTAAGAGAGTTTCTCATTATGCATGCACATACAAAAATGCATTTATGCATCATCACCACTCATATAACATGGTATGTCATTATTGTGGTAAGTTTGGAAATGTTTACAGATTTTTTTTATCAAATAAAAGGATGGTAAGCAAACCATTGAAAGTGTAGGTTGAAAAGAAGAAAGAATAAAAAAAAAAGGAACCAAGCTTATTTGGGTTCCTAAAACATATTGATTACCTTGGTTTGTAAGGTTATTAAAAAAAGAGCAAATCGTATATAGTAAAGATAGTAATTATTGAAATGAGTATTATTGAGGATTTTATGCATTTTATCTTGATGAATTTAATCTTGTTACCTCTAAGAAAATATTAAAGATGTTGTTATAAGAAATGTAGAAGTTAGCCACCAAATAAATTTCAAAATAGTTAGTTATTGAACCAAGTGAGAAGATGAGAAGGACTAGATGCTTGAAATGGTTTGTAAACTAAAGAAAAATCTTCATTCAAACCAATCATAAGTGATGATCAACAAAAAGGAACTATTAGTTTATAATTTAGAAAATATGACAACTTGCGCTTATGTGTCCATTTGAGTATCAATCCTTAATGATGTTTTTTTGGGGTTTGAATTATGAATAAGTTGTTTAATAATTTTTTAAATTACCTAGAATTAGAGATTATTGTACAAAATAAGATCACAAAGTTATAATTTATTATTTCCTTAAACTTTTAATAAGGATAAATCTTGCTTAATTAAAGGAAAATTAGTCTTTTTGCTTGATAGGAATTCTTTTTTATAAGGCTTTATTGTCATTAAATTATTTTTGATTGATATTTAGTTTGTTGACATATGTTCTAATATTATTTTATTAAAGTTTTGGTGTTTAAATTTGAGTTTTAAAGATGGTTCCTTAAGTTATTTAGTTGAATGGTCGACCAATATCTTTAAAACTGACCTCTTTTTGCTTTCCAATAAGTTTTTTTTGGGCTTTTTGGTCATTTATCTTGTCACCTAAATAGTCACTTTGGTTGACCAATGTCTTTCAGTAATCAACCACTGGCCCAATATCTAACATTCTTTTATATTTCTAGTAAGTTTGTTCTTTGTTTTGTCGAAGCTCTAATCACCCAATTACTCACACTAGTTGACCAATGTTTTGTAATGGCTAACCAATGTTCCTTTTTAAATAAATTTTACAGTTCCATTATGTTTGTGAGAAGGTTTATTACATAAATGGTCAATCACAAAGCTATAATAGTCGAGCATAAGGCTATAATGGTTGACCAATGTCTCTCTTAACGAAGAGAATTGAGTTAACTTGTGACAAAATTAGTCGATATCTAAAGGTCAACCTTAACCTTTTACTAGTCAACCAGTTTCCTTAAGTGGTTGACCAGTACACATTATTTAAAACCCTTTTTTTTTTAATCTTGCTTCTGTTTTCTCTTATTCTTATTTAAGGCTCCTAAAAAACCCTAGATTACTCACTTTTTATCTTTGGAAAACACCATACCCTATTGCAAATGCTACCACTTCATTTCTAGGGGGAGTGGTTGTTTTGCATGTTTGTATTTCTTACACTTTATATGATTTGCTTGAGTAAATGATATTTCTTTGTTTTTGAATATCTCTTTTATTCTTGATATTGAATTAAGCCTTTTATAATGAATTATATGTTATGTATGAAGGGAGAGCTAATCATTATCTTGATAATTGTTTATATGATTAACTTCATTATTATTTACTAATATCACAAATGTTTTCTCATCATTAGAAAGGGGGAGATTATTGAACCAAGAGAGGTTTCAAATGATGTTTTGATGATAAAAAAAACATAATTACTACTAATGTGTTTATTATTTTGATGAAAATCAATATTAGAACAAAATGAAGTCATAAACTCAATAAGATAGTAAATTAAGTTGATAAAGAGAAGATGAAGTTTGCAACTGATGAAATGAATATCAAAACTAGAATAAAAGATGATTAAGGATCATTAAGGTCATCTCAAATTTTATATTATTATATAAAAGCTGATTTATTAATTTGATGATCTAAAAGGCTTACCATGCATAATCTTTTCATCTTACTTCATTGCATGGATCTTTACATTCATCAAGAGGCATTAAAGCTTTTGATTTTAATATAAAAGCCTTTTTATTTTTTAAATAACCTTTGGGGAACATTTTGAGAAGTGACCTAATCATATTTGAACTAAACAAATTGGTTTTGAGCATTTAAGGTTTTTAGGGTGATCGGTTAATAGGTTAGTGGTTGATCAATATAGGTTAAAGATGTTTAATTTTGAGTATTGATAGTTTGTTGTAACATTGGTTGATGTATTAATTGACCAGTGTTGTAACAGCTAGTGAAGTTAGAGCTTTTAATGCCTGTTGGTTGACCGCTATACTAGTCAACCAATGCGTCGAATATAACCATTGTAATAGCTAGTTCTTGGCTTCAATGGATATTTTAGGTCCCAAAATACTATAAATAGGTGTTTTCTTAATAGTTTTAGGATCAATAAAATTTTGGGTGTTGTATACATACATTTAAAAGTGTATATATATTATTTGAGCATCATTATGTTATATTTGTGTGAATGAGCCACTTTGGAGTTATCAAGTGATAAAGTGAGAAATTTTGAGTTGTAATATTTTGTTAGGGCAATATATTATTTTATTTATTGGGTGATACAAATGAGATTGAGATTCCTCCTTATCTTGGAAGAAGATTGTAAGAAGAGTTTCTCTTTATGAAGAAAGATTGTATAAAGGTTATTATTCGCATTAAAAGAAGAATCATAGTGGAATTTTAAGAAGATTCTTGGGAGTAGACGCAGGCAAGGGTTTTTTACCTAACCACTATTGTAATAGCCCAGACCAGCTGCCCACAGATATTGCCCGCATAGTTTTGTTTTTCCACAGGACTTCCCAGGAGATCACCCATCGTGGTACTACTCTTGCCTAAGCACCTTTAACTTCAGAGTTTTGATGATATTCGGTGCGTTAGGGCATGAAAAACGCATCTGTAAGGGAGAGGTATCCACACCCTTATAAGGCGTGCTTCGTTCTTCTCCTCAATCGATGTGGGATCTTACAATCCACCCCTAGAAGGCCAAGCATCCTCGCTGGCATAACGACTCGGGTACTGGCTCTGATACCAATTTAATTGTCACGACCCGATACCACATCAGGCCCATGACAACCGCCACATAACTAGGCTAAGGACGCTCACAATATCCTTAATCTGACTATGCAAGGCTAACCGAATATCTATTCATTTTTTTTGAAAAATTTGGGCAGCACAATGGCTTTGTTTTAAAAATCCCAAAAGTTGCAAACATATTTAAACACACTTTTATATTCACATCCAAAAATTTTACCACAACTTTAGGACTTTAAAGTCCACTCAAGGTAATCTCAATAACAGTATCAAAAGATTCATACATAAAGTCATTTATAAAACACAAGGCAATCAAAAGCTAACTTATAAAATCATAAAGCGTATCTACATAAACACAGTTCATGAGCCACTAGACAATAAAAGTACAAAATAGGAA
>JAOSBL010000004.1:11026729-11041919 GCA_027568915.1 Erythroxylum roraimae | reverse complement strand
AGACTCCTGCTTCTGCATGGAAGGTCTCCTCCGGCTAATGGGCTATGGAAAGCATGGATCGGGCTTGGGCTTGACATTTTTGATGGATGGAACGATCGGCCCACGAGTCGTTATGACCAAATCCGGACCCAATATGGCCGACCCGACCAAGATCATTCATGGAAGGCCTCTCTTCTAATGCCAAGGCTAACACGATCATAGGAAACAATGACAAGTATATATTGGCCAACTTCCTAATGACAAGTATATATTTTTTAAAATAAAAAATATAGAAGAACTTATTTTTTAATTAGATCTGGGCTTGAGTTCCTCAGATCCAAACCTACCAAGACTCAACTCTTTTGAGTAAAACAATATTATTTTGCTTAGAATAATTGGGACTTGAGTCAATTTGAGCCTGGGCCTAACCTATGGGTCAGCAATTGCTATCCTTACTCGAGCTTTTCAAATTATAAGAAAATTTTACTTGAATATAAACTCACCTCATAAGAAAAAATAAATTTCTTTAGTTAGGAAAAAGGAAAAATACTCTCTCTGAAAAAGCTATTGTATCCCACTCCCACCTCTAATTTGTTAATCAACTCACTGCATGTAGTAGTCTCATCTAGTTCATACATCTACTTAAATTCAACTTTATCCTTCGATGCCATTAAGATAAGAGTTACGAGCCAAAGATAAACTTTGATTTATTTAGGTTGCACAAATTGCTCAGAACCTTTAAAACCTACGAAACATCTCAAAGACAAATGATGCTACAGGTTCTTCATATGGGACCCTTCGCTATGTAAATATCATTTATAATTCTAGGACCATAACTAGAATAAATAACCCAAAATGACTTCTCTAAATTGTACGTGAAAACCGGTAGAATGCTCAAGTTTCTCAATGTGGTGTTTGATTATTTCATCTACGAAATATGATTAGAAAAGAATAACCGAATCTTTAAACAACATTTCATTTCAGCCTCTGATCTTCTATAGCAAATCAAAAGGAATATAACAAAAGTTTGGTTGGCTAAACATTTTAGTTCAACGCTCGACTCGTCACTCGAGAGGCTTCATGAAATATTTTGCTATCTAATCATCCTAACAGTTTCCCTGATGGATTAAACACTAGTTCATAAATCTCTTATAGGCTCTAGACTAGGTTGTTTAATTGTTAGGAGCCGCTTCGTGCTGTTATCTACTTCATTTTTCTTTATGTTTCAATGAGATTACTCAATTGCCACATAGAAAAAGTAACACCAAGTCAAAATTATACCTAGTCTTTTAAGCTAAAAGCTAAAAAAATCTTCACGACATTTGGTGCAGATTAACTAACCTCAATATTTTTGCCTTTTCTGCTCACTGCGATTATCATACAACCAGGTAAAGCTGGAAGTTGCGATGATCGGATGGAGAGATGTTTTACCCCTTTTACGAAAACGCTACCGCTTTGTTGAATCTTCTTCACTTGTCATTACGTCGTTGTTTACTGGTTATAGTAATGTTGTAATGCTGTCGTTTCAGGAAGTTGCTGTAGGAGAGCTCACTCTCCAATTACTGTACCATTAAACCCAATTATCATTAATGAATTCTTTTAAATTCTCCAAAAAAAAATATTTCATACAACTACCATTTTGGATACCATAAGCTCTGATGACTTTGTTGCTTGCCCATATCATAATTAGTCTCCATATATACAATGCATCAGTTCTTCTAGCCTAGGACCCAAAAGTGCCATGCACCTTTCGGCTTTTTGCCTCCTCCATTGTTAATCGTCGCTTTCTTTTCCTTCCTCCACTAAAGCCACAATTTGTATCTGCAAAAGACATATATGAATATCCATGTATGTGATTTACTTTGTTAACAAAATATGAAGTATTAAATGGTAAAATTAGCTATAATCCACCTTCAGTTGGTGCAGTTTTTAAAAAACAATTAACCAATTCATTAGCCCTTGGACCTCTCACCTTTCTTGATTCTTTACTTGATATTGTCATCCTTTTTATAATGAAATAATTATCAAACGGCACATTCAGGAGAAAAATGGAACACTAACATTGTTCAGACGGTTACATAAACAAGAACAAGAACATCCTAGCTTTGAAAAGTGTGAGAGAGTGCCCACTATAAAGCTCCTTTAGCTTCAATATTGGAATTAACAACTATTATAATTTTCTTACCAAATAACCGACGCAATTTTTATTCCATGACCAGACTTGTCTTCTCAGACCACCAGTCTTCGGACCATCTTTAGTGGAATTGATCATAACGGGTTTGGATTGTATGCCTAATGGACGGACTCTAACATGAAGCCTACTTATACTCAGATAAAAATTTGGTAATTTTATTCCTATTTTGCCCATCCCTTGAAGTGGGTGTCAAAGAGATAAATTGTATAAGAAAGTTGCAGCAGTTGAGTTGAACTGAAATAATTATAGGAGTTGCCTATTGTAGAACTAACTAGTCGAACAGCATGCTTTTGCTTTTATTTTTTATGACAATTTTATTTTTTTAATATTCGTTTCGTATTTTTATTTTCTACTTTTCAAACAAAAATGTTTAATTGTTAATATAAATATAGTTATAATTATTTTATAATCTCTTATACAATATTTATTAATAGAAATTATTAAAAATTAATATATTTTATTAAACTAAACAAACAAACAAATAAAAATTTATTTATAAGTTAATATTTACTTTTAATATATCTTAAATTATTTTAAATTAACTTTCTTATATTTAATAGTATATATTAAATTATTTTAAATTATCTTGTATTAAATTATTTTAAATAATAATATTAATTTAATAATATATTTTAAATTATTTTGTATTGAACTTGTTAGAAAGGCCTAACTCATCCTTAAAAGCTAGCTCTAGAGGAGGAGGCTTGCACACTATTATAAATTGTTGAATGCTCTCATACTTGTCCGATGTGAGATTCCTGACAGAACTTGTGAAAGTTTCTTACTTGCAATATTGTCCACCGTCTTCACTTACAAAATTAAGAAGAAAAAGGCACGCGAGGCACTTAACGAGATTTCCCCACGTGCGGCGCCTGAGACGACTTGGTCCACTCATCGGGCACGAAACACGGTGTTTTTTGGTTTCTGCATAGCCTTGTATATATATATATATATATATATATCAATCTTTTTTATGATGTCTTTTTTTGGAAAAATCTATTTTTTTTAGGGATCTTGGAAAAATCTATTATTAAAATAAAAAGAATAGAGAAAAAAATTAAGCGTTATTGGTCAATAATAGACTCAAATTAGCGTTGACCTCGAACTAAAAGACAGAAACTATGCTGGTCTTACTATCATTAACTCATCTTGCTTCTCCTACGTTTTCTCTCTTCATGTCTATTTATAATTATACATAACACAATTGATTAATCCTTTTCATTACAACCTCTAAGAAATGGCCAATCCAATTAGGCCTTTGATGGCTTCATAATCTTATATAATCACAAAGATTATAGGACCTAATCATATAGATTAATAGATAATTATCTAGATTATGAAAGGATCAAATTACATAATATATGCATAATTATGTATAATATCATTTACTTGGATATTATGTTGAATTACCTACTAAAAGATTCGCAGACACTTTTCAATGTAAGATTTTAGAGTGGTCTCTGAAAGAAAATCCAAAGTTTTATCTCTTATATTGAAAATTTAAAAACGTAACTACTTCTCTGGCAGTTAATAACAGATAGCAAATAAACACATTTAAGGCTGTTCTAGTGACTAACATCTCCCACTCACACATGAATGGATTTAAGTAATTGGAATTCTGCAGATCTCATACTTATCTAATAATTCGGGCGACCAATATACGACGAGAGCTCATTATCATATATCTGTTAAGAGTATATGACATCTCGATTAATGAATCGATTATGGTACCAGTATATCATAAGTAGATATTATTTGTTATATTATAAATCACATCTTGCATTAGTTTCTTTTGATTTCATTAATTTTATCATATCATGATTGTATTCAAATATCTTTCTAAGATATGGTGACCACCTAAGACTTTGTTATGAATTATTTCAAACCAAATTTAATTTGCTTTCTTATAATCTTTCCATAAGATTGCATCATACATGATCTCCTGGTAGCATTCTAAAGTATTTTAATGATGTTTTTGCATATCCAAAATTTCAATACACTTCTGTAACCTCACATGCATTCATTTAAGGTGCCTCATTAAATGAATGAGGCATGTGAGGTTAAAGAAGTGTATTTTCGGTGAAGAATGAATTAAATAAAAGAATATGGATATGTTATTTTTGCATGTTTAAGAAGCAATATGTTTTAAGATAGTGATGAAGTGAGTTTTCAAGCTAGAAGAACCATTGAAACTGGGTTTAAGAAGAGAGAAGAAATTCAGGAAAAAGGTTGAACATATATTCTATTTTTCACTGTACATGTATGGGTCTGTTGAGAACCAAACTTTTGATGTTTAAGTGTGAATCTGGGTTTTTGACTTGTGTGTGTGTTGATGAGCTAAAAATGAGTTAGAAGAATTGCTTTGGGTAATTTATTGAGTAAATTGATGTGAGAATCAACTTTTGAAAATTTACAGTAGAGAGAGAGAGAAGAATATGGAGTTTCAAATTTTGGGTGTTTGATTGATAAAAATTGATTCTGATTTATTTGGTGATTGAATTGAAGTTTGAAATCCTTAAGAGATAAGTTGGAAGAAAGTGGAAAGACTGGAAATGAAAGATTTAAGGGATGAAATGGAGAAAAGAATCGGCAAAGAAGGAGAAGAGAAAAGCATTGTCGTGCAAAAGAAACCAGAAAAGCACCGTCGTGCAATTTGTAGAAAAATGTCAAAAGTCGCGATCGTACAAAAGCACGACCGCGACTTTGCGAAAATCAGGTGAAAAGCATGATCGTGCATATGCACGATCGCGACTTTCAATGGTTTTCTTCTGAATGGATTTTGCCAAATATCCTTCAATCTTTTCGCTCTAAATTCTTTACCTGATGTACAAATGACTTGATTCTTGAACCAATTGATTCATAACACATTGATCTTCATCTCCACCAAAAATTAGAATTTTATGAATTGAATTGATTAAGGAATTTGAGATGAAAGTGTGACTGTACTGAAGTATGATAACTGGGATGTTTTTACTGAGTATACTTCGGTAATTTACTTATATCTGGACTTGTGGACTTCCAAATGGAGTGATTCTTGTTTTGAATTAAATTAGCGTCATAAAACTACAAATTGTTTGAAGTGATGGAATTCTAATTCTGCCTCTAAAAATTTTCAGAATCTGATTGGAAGTTGAGATAAGAATTCTGTTGAAGCTTAAGAATAGTCTGAGATCTTTTGAGTATAACTTTCAATATACTAAACTAAATTGGATGACCTTGGTATCATTAGAAACCTAAGACAAGGAAGAACAACTTTCTAGAGGGAAGTATTATCTAATTACCTCACCTTCTTGATGAGAATAATTGAACAAAGTGAACCCGAAAGTTGGTTGTGAAATAAATTGAGATTGAGCAATTGAGTATGGTTTCGCATGGTTGACAATGTGACAAGATTAAGGATAAGAAGCCTGGAAATTTGTCATGAACATGCATCATACATATTCAGTATACATGAATGTACATAATTGAATTTATAATTGTGCACAATAATGATGTGTGTTTGTATTAAATGTTTTAGAGGAACCCATCGAGCAACCGATTCCAGATATTGCCGGGGCGTCGAGGTAATACGCAACAGGAAGATCTAACAAGTAATTTAGACGGTAATTTTTTTTAAGTAATTTAGATAGTCAAATTTGATATTTTTCATTGACAGTTCTGTTTGCTTCTGTTTTTGATCCATTGAATGGTTTGCAAAGTTGTTTGATTGTAATGTAAATTGGATTTCAGATATTCTATTTTTGAATCTATTAAGTCCTAGTTGTAGGTAAATAGGCATGCCTAGAAGGGTCTGCAGCTGCTTTTGTTAATGGCACTTCAGTGTCTTTTGTTATCGACACTTTGGTGTCTTCTGTTATTGACACTTCGGTGTCTTCTGATATTGACACTTCTGTGTCGAGACTTCGGTCTCTTCTAAGACACTTAGGTGTTAAGACTTCGATCTCTTCTGTATAAGTCTCGTTACCCACTTCTGTAAATGGATTTAGTAGTTTTATGATTTTTCATTCTGATATCAGTTTGATTTTGGCATAAACTAAATTGTATTCTATTTCTGAAGGGTTTATACCCTCTTGTGTTAAACAATTCTGTTACTTATAAAACTCTATTTTGTTCTAAATTTCTGTATCTGTTGTTGACTTATAGTTTAGTTATTACTCACTAAGCTACATGCTTAGCATGGTGGATTTGCCCCGTGTTGGTTCTGAAAGAGGGACGTAGGAACTGGGACAAGACAACCGCGATGGCCAATGGAGTATGATTTTTGTTTAGTTTATATATATTTTGAGATTGTTTTTTTTGGACTTGTATCTGATGCCTATAACTCCTGAATTTTTATTTTGATGGGTTGTAATAACCTTAATTCATGTTGCTTTCCAAAATTATGATATGCGGCGATGTATGTTTGTTAAGATTCTAGTGATGCGTGTATAAAGTGTTTTGTATGTTTTGAAATGCTTCATGTTTAGTGTGTTCTGTGTGTATGACACTCGCAATATCCTCCCAGGGGTATTAGGGCGTCACAGTGCAAGGGTGAAAGCTATTCAAACCTTTTATAATCTCAGAAAAAAACCTGGTGAACTGGTGCGGGATTACATGCTTAAGGTAATCTCTGCGGTTACTGAGGCTGAGATGCTTGGGGCGGATATGGATGCAGACACGCAGATGATTATGATCATCAATAGCTTAAGCTCTTCTTCTTCTTTTCAGTAGTTTAAGTCGGACTATGAGCTTAACAGCAAGGATTACACCTTGAGTGAGTTGAAAAATATCCTCTAGAGTACGAAGGAGATATTAAATATCAAGGATAATGGGCCAGAAGCTAATGTAACATCTTTTTCTAAGCTCGAAGGTAAGGGTCCGCAAAAGAAGAAGGGTCCAATGAAAAAGAAGGCCTAAATAGGGGTCAAGGTCCAACCCATGAAAAAGACGGCCAAAGCGGACACCAAGGGAAAGTGTTTCCAATGTGGTAAGTAGGGTCACTGGAAAAGAAAATGTGCAGTCTACCTTGAGTCCCTCAAAAGCTAACAAGGTATGGGTTTCCTAAGTTTTTTAGGAACTAGAAATGTGGCATATTCATCTGATTCTTGGATATTAGATTCAGGAGTCACTAATCATGTTTGCAATTCTTTGCAAGGGTTTCAGCAAAGGAAAAGACTACATAAAGGCCAGTTTCAAGTTAAGATAGCATATGGATCCTATGTTTTAGCAGAATCAATGGGAGTAGTTATCTTAGACTTTCCTAGTGGTCATAGGTTATATTTGGAGGATGTATATTACATCCCAATGATTGCAAGGAACATGATTTTTGTTTTTTGTCTAATAAAATCTGGTTATTCCTTATAATTTGAAAATGTTGTTTCAATATGTGAGAATAAGGATTTTATTTGTAACGCGATAATTAAACAGGGCTTATTTTTTATAGAACCTATGGTAGGCTCACTAAACACCACATAATTAATACAACCAAGACAATCCAATGACTCTAGCATTAATTCAAAATATTTATGGCACTTAAGAATGGGTCATATCAATCAGAAAAGACTTCACAGGTTGGTGAAGGATGGGATCCTTGTAGGCTTGGATAATGACCCATTACCCACTTGTGAATCTTGTATTAAAGGAAAAATGATCAAGGCCTCATTTCCTTCCAAAGGAAACAGATCTGAATCCATGTTGGACCTGGTACACACTGACATATGTGGGCCCATGAATGTACAAGCTTGAGGAGGTTATGAATATTTCATAACCTTTATAGATGATTACTCTAGACATGGCTATTTGTATTTGATGCATAAGAAGAGTGAGTCCTTTGAAAAGTTCAAAGAATTCAAATCTGAAGCTGAGAAGCATCTAAGCAAGCCATTGAAACAACTTCAATTGGATCGAGGTGGTGAGTACTTATCTGGAGAGTTCCAACAATTTCTAATTAATAATGGAATTATTTCCAACTTGTCAGCTCCTCGAACACCTCAACAGAAGGGTGTAGTAGAGAGGAGGAATCAGACGCTATTGGAAATGGTAAGATCAATGATGTCCTACGCTAGCCTTCCAAAATCGTTCTAGAGATATGCCATACAAACGACAACTTATCTTCTTAACTTTTCTCCATCTAAATTGGTGCCTAAAACACTTAGGGAGTTATGGACTGGCCGAGTGCCTTCATAGTGGCAATTAAGGACTTGGGGCTGTGTAACATCCCCTTTCCCATATTAGGGTTACAATAGTAATTTATGAGAAAGTATTGAGAAATTAGGAAAATGCACGTGAAGCATAAGTTAAATATGACATGCACATTTTTGCACATTCATATGATTGTACATGCATTCATTGACATTTTCCGGGCATAATTGAGTTATTAAATGTGATTAAAATATGATTTGGCAATTTTGGTATATTTAGGGTATTTTGGAATTTTTGGTGAATTTTAGAAAGATATTGATTTATGGGCCAATTATATAGTGACATGTGACAAATGTCTAATATGTATTGTGACAAATGGTTTGTATGTGTGGTGATAAGTGGTACCGTAGCTTTTGTTTTTCACTGAAAAGAACACCCAGCACCGAAATCCTCTTCTATGTTATTCATTTACAAATATTGCATCATTGTGTGTGATTGAGTTATCCTTACTGCTGGGAAGAATAGCTAAACCAAATAAGTAGTTCTGATGGTATTTTTACAGTGATGAATAATTTGGATGATGGATTTGAGAATTAAGAATTGTTCAAAACTGTATTGAATGGATTCTGGATTGAGATATACGAAAATTTACGTAAGTTGATGAAGAAATATGTGTCTCTGTTATGGTTTAGAAGATTACGTATATGGTTGATGTAATGTTCATGCATGAAAATATATGAAGTGTTAACAGAGGTGAATTTGAATTAGTTTAGAATTAAGGGAAAAGCTTAAATGATGCAGTGTTATGGGAAAAAGTATTTAAATGCAAAGTTTATAATGAAATGATGTTGTTGCTGAAAATGAGAAATACAGAAAAATGAAAGTGCAGGAATTAGTGTTATCTGAATATGCTCTGTTTTTTGTGTTAGTGTGTAGTCTTACATTTTGATCTGTTGTGGATGATTTTGAACTGTTATAGGAGTTAAATGAAATGAAAGTGATAATGAAAGTGAAAAGATGTGCACCTGATGATAGTATAAGAATTGGAAAATTTACAGTAGAGAGAGAAAGTGAAAATGAAAGTTCGGATTTTTGATGTTTGAAGTATAGGGTTGTTTCTGAATTGTTTAGAAATTATAGTGAGTATAGAACATGCATAATTAATAAGTTAGAAGAGATTAAGTTGGAAAAGGAATATGATGGTCTGGAAAAAAATGGAAGAAGAAGAGGATGAAGCAGGTCACAACACGATTGCGACTTTGCAGGTTTTGGTTCAAACAATCGTGACATGAAGCCTAAACTCGCAATCGTGCAGAAGTCTGCATGATCGCGACTTTTAATTGTTATTCTGAAGGAGTTTATTTCGAACATCCCTTGATATTTTTGTTATAACTTCTTCATCCAACGTCCAAATGACTTGATTCTTAAACCAATAGATTCATAAGACATTGATCTACATTCCACCAAAAATCATAGCTTTCTGAAATGGATTGGTTGATGAATTTAAGGTGAAATGTTGAGGAAAAATTAGGAAACTTTATTATGGAGTTTGGGATGTTGCATGACCGTGAGTTGAGGTCTCACAGCCGTGAGTTTTTGATATGCATGGGTGTGAGTGAAGGTATTACACTCGTGACTAAATTAATTTGGTGTTCACGACCGTGCATGGGTGTTGCGCAGCCGTGACACAACTGTAGCAGGGTTTAATAAATCTGAAAGCTTTTGTACATTCAACATCTGTCATTCGTTTGCCTATAACTTCTGTTATGGTTATCCAAATTAGATGTTTTTTCTTTTAAAGTAAACTAGAGACATAGGGGTACAAATTTTCTGAAGAAATAGAATTTTAATTCAGTCTCTAAGACTTTCAATTTCTGGATGGAATTTGAGTATAGTGTATTGTTTTAGAATGAGAACAGTCTGAGAATATTTGGAGTATAGCTTTCAGGTTACTAGACCAAATTGAATGATTTTGGTGTCATTAGAAACTGAAGACATTGGAGAACAAATTTATAGAAGGAAGTGTTGCCTAATATTGTCATTTACCTTATCAAATTAATTATGCAAAGTTGACCTGTAAGTATGTTAGAAAAATCTGAAGTGGTCAATTAGGTTATGAATTTGATTTCACATTGTTTTATTATGGTCCAAATTATAAGTACAAATGGTATTAATGAGGGTTTTGATATCTGAATGATTTGATGATAAGGATCACAATAAGATACCCAGAATTGTCATTGAATATGCATTGTGCATATTTTATATAAGTAGATGTGCATAAACGAATACTTATACATTTGTGCAAAAGTGTGATATTTGTAAATGTGTTTTGTATGATATAGAGGAGCTCATTAGATGCTAGTCAGACATTGCGGGACCATCCAGGTAATAGCATATTGGAGCATACTGTGAGTCAACCTAGATGATTTTCCTAGGATTAATTTGATTTGATTTGTTTAGCTTCCAATTATTAAACTGTTGTGATTTGTTTATGAATTCTAGACTTTAAGTCCGAGGAGTTTAATAATTGGGTATGTATTGGAAATGTTCTGATTTGATGTGTAACTCTGTATGATATTTGAATTCTCAACGAAAGTTGAATGCCAAACTTAGGTCTGATGATTATGAAGTGCATTATAAATGATTATGATACATGGTAAATCATGAATTTGATGCATTTCATAAAATGCATGCTCAGATAAAGGCGTTGTGACCAGAGTAGCCACTTCGATAGAGCTTTGAGCTCAGTTTTCTACACGTAGAGCCTTGCTCCGTGATATATGTTTCTAATTAAGCCCAATGGGCCAGTATTTGTTTCCGCATGTGAAAGGCACTCAGTCACAACAATAATAACGAATGTGGAGTCTCATATGCATTTGTAATGATATAAATATGTTCTGATTCACATTGATATCATGATTTGCCATTATAATGTGTGTCTTTGGATTACTCAAGGTCTGAATAAATATATGTGAATTATGTGATCTTGTGTGATTGACCTGGGTGAAATCATCAATGATGGTTTACTCATTGAGTTCGAAAACTCATAAAATTGCAACGTGACTTTTCAGGTACGAGTCAGGAGACCTAGTTCCTTATATTGGACTAAAGGAACCTTTTGGACTAAGTTATGGCTCAGAGGTCTGTCAGCTGACATTAGAAGAGTTGTAGCGTGACTTTTCAGGTACGAGTCAGGAGACCTAGTTCCTTATATTGGACTAAAGGAACCTTTTGGACTAAGTTATGGCTCAGAGGTCTGTCAGCTGACATTAGAAGAGTTGTAGCTTTTATTTTGTAGTTTTTGCTAGAACCTGTATGAGGTTTTGTAAAGATTTGTTTAATGGAAATAGTGTAAGCTTTGTGAACGACTGCAATTAATGCTTTTAAAATTTAGGGACTTTTAATTATGTTAGATGATTCCATGTGTAATTGGATATGTTTTTGCTCTAACATACCATTATCATAGGATATGTACTTAAATGTCCTTCGGGTATTCGAGTATTTACCTTATAGTAGTGGGATGTTGCAGGCTGCCCAACCCATGTTCTAAAGTCTGAATCCACAAAGATAGAACCAAGGTCAGAAGTATGTTTGTTTGTAGGATATCCTATGGGTACAAGAGGGTACTATTTTTACAGTCCTCGAGATAGGAAGGTATTTGTGTCGACAAATATGACCTTCTTGGAGGAAGAATTTTTGAGAAATCACAAAGAAAGAAGTGAAGTAGTACTAAAGGAGTTAGTTATTTCATCCAAACCAATAGTTGATTTGGATATATCAGAATAAGATGTCGAAATGGATTCAAGAGTTGAATCAGAACAGCAGCCTGAACATCAAGTAGTCCCTAGACGTAGTGGGAGGGTTTTGAGACAACTAAACAGGTATCTCGGTCTAGAAGAAGGCATAATTGCCATTTGTTATTAATGATGTTGATGTAGAAAAAAGCTCATGGCGATGGAATCGGAAATAGATTCCATGTACAGCAATGAAGTTTGGATCCTTGTAGATCTACCACCAGATGTAAAAGCCATAGGGTGTAAATGGATCTACAAAAAGAAAAGAGGATCCAAAGGAAAGGTAGAGACTTTTAAAACTAGATTGGTAGCTAAAGGCTATACTCAAAAAGAGGGTATAGACTATGAGCAGACATTTTCTCCAGTTGCCATGCTTAAGTCCATCCGAATTCTTTTGGCCATAGCAGCCTATTTTGATTATGAAATATGACAATTGGATGTCAAGACTGCATTTCTTAATGGGGATCATGAGGAGACCATTTATATGGCCCAACCAGAAGGATTGGTTGAGCCAGGTAATGAGCATAAGGTAAGTAATTTGCAGAGGTCCATTTATGGACTTAAGCACACATCTAGGTCTTGGAACATTAGGTTTGATAAGTCTATCAAAAACTATAGGTTCATACAAAACCTAGATGAGCCTTGTGTCTATCAAAGGATATAAGAAGGCAAGGTTACTTTCCTATTCCTGTATGTTGATGACATTCTACTCATTAGGAATGATGTAGGAATGTTATCTATGGTTAAGGGATGGCTGAACGAATAGTTCTCAATGAAAGATTTAGGAGAGGCTAGTTATGTTCTAGGGATCAAGCTTATAAGGGATTGTAAGAACAAATTGATAGCCTTGTCTCAAATAACCTACATTGATAACATACTCAATAAGTTTGCCATGCAAGATTCCAAGAGGGGTTTCACACTTACTAGACATGGAATCAAACTTTCAAAGAAGCAAGCACCTAAGGCCCAAGAAGAGTTCGAACGCATGCATAACATTCCATATGCTTCGACAGTTGGAAGTTTAATGTATGCTATGCTTTGCACTAGACTAGATATCTGTAACGCAGTGGGACTGGTAAGTAAATTCCAGTCCAATCCAGGAGTGGAGCATTGGACTGCGATTAAGTTCATACTGAAGTATCTTCATAGGACGAAGAACTTAATTCTTGTTTACTTTGGAAGAAACCTTATTCCGACAGGATATACAGATTTCAATTTCCATTCAAATGTTGATTCAAGAAAATCAACTTCTGGTTCTATATTTGTTTTAGGAGGTGGAGCCATAGTCTGGAGGAGTGTCAAGCAATCTTGTGTTGTTGATTCGACTATGGAGGATGAGTATGTTGCTACTTGTGAAGAAGAAAAAGAAGCAGTCTAGCTCCGCAAGTTCCTAAATGATTTGGAGGTAGTTTCTGAGGCAGAAAAGGCCAATACACTTTATTGTGATAATAATGGGGCAGTGGCTAATTCTAAAAAACCTCGGAACCATAAAGCTGCCAAACACATTGAGAGAAAGTATCATCTCATAAGGGAGATAATACAATGTGGTGAGGTGAATGTGATAAAGATTCCCACAGAGCAAAACATTGCTGATCCATTTAAGAAGACGCTGTCCCAAAAGAGTTTTGAGGGTCACCTAATAGGGATGGGAATGAGGGATATGTCAAACTTGTTTTAGGGCAAGTGGGAGATTGTTGGAGTTATGTAAATATAGTGCCCTAGAAAGCAATTGTATTTACGTATAACTTAATCTTCTTCCAGCTACTTTTTGTAATGAAAATATTTATTATTAATGAAACAAAAGAGTTTGGTTTTATTTGTATGAGCATTATATAACTAGTCATAAGGTACCAAGATTCTTTTGTAAGTAATATACATATACATGGATATGTATGGGAAAGATGTATATTATTAGAATCTAAATTGGTTGATTCATAGTTGAATAATCAAGTTGGTTGCTTGATTATGTTTTAGACTGTAGTGTTGCGATTTATCTCCGTGTAAGTAAAAGAGTTTACTTCAAGGGAATGATGAGTTTCATATCATGATAGTAGTTTACTATCGATAATGGCACTATTGAATGAATCTAGAATCAAGTATGTTTTAAAGAATAAAGTAGGTCGTTACTTTAATCTTAAAACATACACCTTAGCATTCTTTTATTACGAACCACAATCTTGATGAGTGGTGAACTCATATGTGTTTCATTATAATTCTTGATATGATCGGAATGGATTTTTACAGAGTATCAATCTAGTGTTTGCATGTTGGAATTATTAATTGAAATATGAATCAGGGATCATTCACTCAAATAAATAGTTTATAGTGATATCATCACAACTAGATGTTTTACGGAGATTGGTGATTAAACTGGCGCCAATAGTTTGATGGACTAGCCACCCATTAAGTTTTAACACCAAGATGAGATCTTGTGTGTTAATCACCATATAGAGTAGAACGGGAGATCTAGAAGGAAAAACCAACATAAGGGCAAAATGGTAATTTTACCCTTTATTGTGCGGATGGCTATAATATGGTTCATAATAGAGTTTGCAATTGGAATTCTAATTAGAAACATGTATTATCATAATATTTAGTAATTCAAGAGTTCAACTAATTGTCTTTAGTGGAATGACATTTGGTTAATAAGCTGGAATTAATTCTAATGAGATTAAATTAATTTCGGGCTTATTAGAGCTTGAATTATATAAGTCCAATTAGATTCCCCACTTGGCTTCTAGGAAGGTAAATAGAGGTTACCGGAAATAAGAAAGAAAAAAGGACCAAATTAGATTCGGAATAATAATACCGAAACAATTTAATTAAGAGTTAATTAACTTGGGTATTAAAACCTATGATTGAATATTGGGCTTACACTAATTAATTGTTAATTAGAAGCCCAAATGAACATTTAAGATTGGGCTGGACTTTGGTTTGGTTTGATTAATTAGATTAATTAAATTGAAACAAAGTTATTAAAGGAGAAAGGAGGGTATGTTTCGGTTTTATAGCTAAATGTGCAGCTACACATTTAGCATTAAATTGCTAAATTTAAGATGGTTTTTATCATGCTTTATCATCATTAAATGGAGTAATGATCTTA
>JAOSBL010000004.1:10997536-11016968 GCA_027568915.1 Erythroxylum roraimae | reverse complement strand
TTGGACGGAAGTAAAGTGTTGGAAAATTTCCCAGCATACGGCAATATGCCGTGTCCGTGTCCACCAAATTTTAGAAGTTGGTGTGTCTCCGTGTCCGTATCCGTATCGTGTCATGTCGCGTGTCCGTGTCTGTTTCCGTGCTTCTTAGGTTGCATAGCAAGTTTGCTCTGCAAACTGTAATGGTTTCTCGGACAGCTACATGGGAATATGTCTTGTTTTTTAATCGCTTTTACTCTTTCCCTTGTCAATTTCTTAACCAAAAAATTATAAGAATTTTCAGAGGGACTGTTCTTCCTACCTTTGGCGGAACAGTTGTATAGATCACCAGGTTGACCGTTAATGGTATATGCGTCAGAGATATTTGGAGACCCTCCGGTTCTACTTGCCTCACGGTGCACATCTAATGGGTTACCATCCCACCATTCGCCTGTTAATGAATCAATCAAACCCATTTATTCATTCGACTAAGAATGTTAAATAAGACTGGTGCTAATTGATTATACCGAGAAGTAGAGGCGTTTCTCTTTTAGGCTTGGGAAAGGGGTAGGAAGATCCTTCTTTTGGGCGAATAATGATAGCCCCATAAACGGTGGCTCTCAGCCATGAGCTATGAGCATGCCACCATAGTGTCCCTTCTTGTCCTTCGATGGTGAACCTGTAAGTGTAACTTCCTCCTGGTCTAATTGGGCATTGCGTCACAAATTCTGGCCCATCTGCCCATGCTGATCTCATCTGCCTGATCCCATGCCTACACAACCAAAATAAATTATCAAACACTTTACTATTTCGTACCTACAAGTGAACTATGATGGTTATTAATTACTGCTTCCACGAAAGTTCTTACGAAAGTTGCAAGCTAATACATATTCTAGTGTCAAAATCACAAAGTCCTCCACTGTACCGTATTTGTGCAGATATATATGCTCACGAGTGAATGTAAAGTAGGCGAAGTGGGCTATAGATGGGTTACCAATGAATGGTTAGATTATATCGGGCTCTATTTTGCACATTTATGACCAGAGAGTCTCCCTTATTGACTTCCAAGGTTGGTCCTGGGAGCATCCCATTAACCGTGATACTATTGTGAGTCTTGCACAGCCGTTTCACTTTCGTTGCTTGAATCTGTTTCCACATTTCAACTTTTTAGAATGTAAGGGTTCCTATTATTACACAAAAGAGAGAAGAAGTAGATGCAATCATGAAAGATAAGAGAAAAAGGACTTACGACAAAATCATGGTAGTGAGTTTTTGCATTGGTTAATGAAATGGTCGGAACAAGGAGAAGCCAAGTTAAGCCCAATAAGAAAGAACAGTTACTATTGGGAAAGACAAAGTTAATAGCATCCATTGTCACTTGAAGCTATATCCTCTGATGATTGAATGATTGATGTTAAGAACTTGATAAGAGTTGATGTAATCGACGGATGAAGTGGAAAGTGCCGGTCCTTTTATAGAAGAGTGTAAAGAAGAGAGAGTTGTTTGAGGTTGGCAGATTAGGTTTTGATTCAAGAAGTGCTCAGATTCCAGCGGCAAGCTTAGTTCAACCTTATGCAAGTTGTTGCACCCACTAGGTTCAGAGTGACTGATTTCTTTACGCTTGTTTCACAAGTCTTTTCTTTTTTCCTTTGTTACTTATGGTTGAATTTCAACAAATCACCACATCAACACTAACGCTTTCTGGTAAATTTTTTCTTTACATCCCTTTGCAATTGTAAATCGAAAAAGGTTGTTAATTTCATAACAAAATGGCACTGATGGTTTGTTTGCTTAATACTGTATGCATACACTGAAAAGCACAACAATCCAATTAATATCAAACAGGAAACAAATTAGGCATAATTTTGTCAAACGCGTTCTTATTAATACATCCCTACCAAAGAAGATGTAGTTTTCCGTACATATATCCAACTTGGTGATAAGTATGAGTTCAAATAATTTTATAGTGTCTAACTTATTTAATGTCCAAAACGATGTAATTTTGGCTATTAAACATGAGTTTAGAAATTATTCAACTTTATTCAATGACTAAAATGACGTCTTTTTGAGCATTTTACAGGATTAAACACCATAAAATTGGACAAAAAAATCCTCACTGGTTAAGTCTTAAGTTCCTCAATTTTGTTTCCATCACGCAGCGATCGACTTATGTCAAGCTTTAGTTCTTTTCACAAACAGTTCGGCCATGCATGTACTCTAGCTAAAGCTTGGGTTAACATTCATTGCCACATATCTCATAACGAAAGACGTGAAAGATGACAGGTGAATACTGAATTCAATTTAATGTCACAATTTGTCAATAGGTCTCTATAGAAACTAGAAATTACAAGGATTGTGCCCATCGAAATCCAAATTTTCAAGAGCATAAACAAATCCAGATTTTGTTGCTATTAGGTTCGTCAGACTTTATGGAATATTATAATGGTATGTTTCAATTTAGGCAAGAAGATGCATATATAAAATTTACTTGGACATTTACACACGATATATCGGAGGAAGAGTACATAGCTAACAGTGGACCATAAATCTAATGTATCGTTTGGAAGAAAATATTGAGTGTCAAACCCTCTTTTCCATTTTGTTGGAATGCGTTGAACATATTTTAGGAGCATCAAATTTCAGAGTTCATCGACTATAATCTCAACATGCAAGTCAATTTGAAATATTAAACTCCGCAGTGGGAATAATTAAACATAAATTTGTTTGCTTGTCTTAACTATAAACCCAATGGGTTCCCACATGGAGTGTGTTTTCCCCCATCTAAGATTCTGCAGATTGGTATGCTATAATTTCTATATTTAAATGCACTCCAAGCAAAATGAATAAACTTCATTTTTCACGTAAATGAAAGTTAGAATGCCTGTATTAATTGAAGAGATTTTAATTAAATTTAATGCTAATTTTCACCGTTACAGAGTAAGAAAAATACAAAAATAAACAGTGAGAAGGGCCAATAATATAGTAAGAAGGCTCAAAGTTGAGTGTCTTTGAAAAGAAGCATGTCAAGGCTTGAGTTGGCAGACGTTCAGGATTTCGATACGTGAACGAGACAGGAGAACAAGTAACAAGGTTTGGTGAAGTTTGCTATTGACTTCTTAGAACGATTAAGAAGCAGAGGCTACTAAGCGATTACTAAACAAAACTCAAATGGTGAGTGGGAACAGATTTGTTCCTTGTCAAAGCTTTTGGGGTGTGCTTAATCTTTCATCAACCCTTTCCTTCTTTTCCCGTCCCTTTTTGTGTCGTTCTATAGCTTTCTTGAGCTTTCATTTTCTCTGGTAGTTATGAACCGCTTCAGATTTGCACATCAACCTTAACAATGATTTATGAATCGTGTCCTACACCTTGGTTTTTGCAAATTTTCCGTTTAAAAGTCTTATGTCAAAGTGCAAACGGACACTTCTTCTCTTTCTTTTCTCGGTTTTGTTAGAAATATTATACACAATGTGTATTTACAAGCATTGAACAGTGATTTATTGCTGTTTACATTTAGACAAAATTCGTACCTTCTTTGTTTTCGAGAGTTAAATAAAGAAGATATGTAACTAGAGATTACAAGTTGTCAAGTGGGACTATCAATATGATAGCATTGCAAGAGTATTTTAACTTTTCTTGGTAAAAATAAAAAATGCAGTTTGAAGTTGTAAAGGGCACTTCCTTTCACTCCCTGATGGTTTTTTAAGTTTGAACCACTAGTTGCCTAATTTCCCAAAAAAGAATGCCATAATTGAAGATATTGTTAAAATCAAGCAAATAAATTAGCATATATCAAACATTGTTAGGTGCCTTCTGATTTACGAGTCCAGTCAAATTTAATGCTTGAACTTTTCGTCATAGGTTTCAAATTTGCCCCATTTTGAAGGAGATTAATATGGTACCATTTCCCCCCACCCCCCTTCAATTCCATCGGGGCTTGCCGCTCTGAACTGAGCCAATTTTACAGTTGTGGGGGTTATGCGTCAGCTGAGCTAGAGCTCAGTGGCATGGTGTCATCTCATTTATCATATAACTACAATGTTCCCATTGGAATGACGTAGCACTCCCCAAGTACGGTATGAAATATTAGTTTGTGGAGCAAAGATCTGGAAGCCTAACTAAGCACAACGGCCTTATAGTGATTGTTTCGAAACATCATTTTCAGGCAAACATTCTAAATTTCAAGTACAAAACTAGTAGACGAAGATAAAAGAGCGATAGAGCGAAATAGTTTAAGGAGTTACGATTTAACATCGATACTACTTGCGGGTGAAACTGCTAAAATGACCAGGCTTTGTTTGTTATTTTTATTTTTACTTTTTGTTTTTTATTATTAAATTTCATAAAAAAATTTAAATTTAAATTTTTAGATTTAGGCCATATCTATCAGCTGATTTGATCAGCGGATTGCATTAGCAGTTTGTTAGAAATGTTTGGTAAAATTAGCCATTTAATATTAACTGTTTATGTGTAAAATGACTTATGAGGACATGATTTTAAAAAATTATAAAGATATAAATATCATATATCTTAATATTTTGTTAGATATTCTTAGTAAAGAATAATAAATTATTTAATGAATTAATAAATTAGATTTAAATAAAATTTTTAATCTAATCAAAATTTAATATATTTTTGTTTATGATTTATAATTGTTAGAAAATAAATACGTGGAAAATCTTCAAATTGCTGCATTTTGCACTTGCAAGTCGTAAATAATATATTAACCAAATTAATTATTAGTTATAAATAAAATAAGAAATTAATCACCCTATTTTTAATATTATTACATAATAAACAAACATCTAATAAAAGCAACCAAACTAATTATTAGTTATAAATAAATAAGAAATTAATCACCCAATTTTTAAATATTATTACATAATAAACAAGCATCTAATAAAAGCAATTGAGGGCAAAGACATTTGAGCATCAAGTATTATATTCACGATGAAAGCAACATAGTTCAGTGTTATCATATAGTAAGTTTCAACTTTGCCGAAGTGACCCAGCATGTGATTCCTAACGCAACAACAAAATCCCACTAGAAGTGTCAAACACGAGAGTACGGTTACAAGGGCATTATAGGAAACGTGAACAGCTATTGTATAAACGCTGCTTACAAGCAGCTGATGTAAAATTAGCTGGTTGAGTTGAATCAACCAACCCAACCAACTAATAACCAAACACTTCTAATAGCTTTTTTTTATAAAGTCAATAAGCTGAAATGGGTCAAACAGCCAAAAAAGAGCTTATCAACTCTTTACCAATCAAGACCTTAGTTTCTTTCAATTTTTATACCTTATGAAATTCATAAAAGTAATTTTTATTTTTTTGTTTCTATTTTTTATAATCTGATTTACTATCAACTAAATATTTTATTTAATTATTTAGTATTAATTATTAATAATTTCATTTTTATAATTAATTTTCAAAACAAAATAATTTTAATTTAATAATTATTAATAAATATTGGTTCTGTTTGCTTTTGATGGGGCTGGGCGCTACTGCTTGGATCCATGAGATTGGTTGACTTTTGCTCAAAATTACCTGCAAAACAATAAGGCACACCGGGGGTTGACTGCCGGTAGGCCCCTCTGATGCTCAAGTTAGTCTTTTTGTGAGGATTTTGGTGGCTGTGTATAGAAAAAAGTAGGGTTCTAGTATCGTACCTGTGTCACAATAGAGTAGTACCTTATATAAGCAATACTTGCTAGGTTTAGGTCACCATTAGGTCATCATTAATGAATGGGCCGACCGGCCCACATGCCATTCCGGGCCTGGGCCTGGGCCTGGGCCTACTGAGACCGACCCAACCAGATATAAATCACGATGATGTTAACATTCCATTATCCCGTCTCACTGATGGTTGCAGGAAGAACCATAATTCATGAAAAAGGCTCAAATTACTTTAAATCAAAGATGTAAATGAACTTGTAAAAAATAGATTGTTGGAATTCTGAGAATAAAATTTTTTCACATAAAAAGAAATAATAAATAAAATATTCCATCTTAAAATATTTTTGATAGAGACAAGTCCTATTAATATACAATCCCTATAATTTAATTAAAATTTAACGATATAATCAAAGATTCGATGGATACCCTCAAATTTCAATTTTCAAAGTTTTACACCTATCGAATATGTAATTAATATTATAGGTCTAGCTCGATTTTAGAGACATTTGTTTGATTAGTAGCATCACATTTGTATTTCGAGAGTCCTAGTTGACTTTATGAATTGAAATGAACGAAGATCCAACAAAGTCGAGGTAGAGAATTATGAATTAAAGTTGTTTCTAGAAGATGTGCCCGTTTTGGGGTCAAACACGCCCATTATGAACACAGTTGTATATATGACTATGCATGTCCTTATTACCTTGTACGGGTTGAATGATGAGCATCGAGGTCAAACATGCCTGTGTGGAGATGGAAACTCCCATGTCCGTAGACTGTATGATTTTCTATGATCATATATCTTTGAGGCTGTCCAATCTTGAAGTGGATTTGAGGGACACGACTACCAAGCACACACGAACCAAACACGCACAAGTGCGTGATTGTGTCTGGTATAAAAACCCTTAATTTTTGTACGAGGTATAACAGGTAAACATGGTGGGCATCATTAATACATCACAAAGAGAGATGTAGAAGAAGGAAAAGAATAAATGAGTGGGAGAGAAAAGGAGACTTTCTTATTCCATAAGTGGTATTCTTCAAATACACGTTATACTTGAGGGTTTGATGTTTCATGATTAGTTTAGGAGTAGTATTGATTTGTGATATCAGTGTATACTCTACCTTGAAAACTTATTGTATTACTTGTAGTTGTATTGTGGTGGTGTTTCGAGTTAAGGTCAATAGCTTGGAACTTCAGCTTTTGTAAGTTTGCTATTTGATTAGTGGATTTACTTATCGGTTTAGTTTGTAGATTTTTCTTTATATTGGTAGATATTCCATGTAAATTCAGTATTATATTTACTTTCCCATCATTTATATTGTTTGGGTTAATTGTTTTTTGTATTTAGTTACTTGAGATTAATTGATTGTGTTTGTTGATCTTGTGGGAAGTATTGTTTGGAGATCAACAATTAGTATCAGAGCTAAAGATATAGAGTGCGGAAGTAGTTCTAGGACTAAATTGACATCAACCAATTGTTCGATGTGGAGACTTATGATGGAAGATCTATTGCATTGAAAAGACCTTTACAACCTAATTAATGTGGACAAAAGCATAAAAGATGATGTCCTATCTAAACTAGAAAAGATGTCATATAGGGACTTGAAAAAGATGAAGTAAAAAACTTTGGGTATTATTCAATAGTGGATTGAAATCAGCATATTCAATTATCTATTCCAAAAGATCTATCCATTTAAGTTGTAGAAGAAATTGGAGAGTCTTTATGAGAGAAAGATTGCTCACAAAGGCCTCCTTGATTAAGAGGCTTGTTAACTTAAAGTTGAGGACTGGAAAATCAATGTCTGAGCATCTCAGTAATTTTTAGATATATTCAAGAAGTTGATAACAATGAAGATCATTCTTAATGATGAGCTCCAATCCTCGTTCTTGTTGAGTTGTCAAATAGTTAGGAAACCTTGTGACCATCAACAACTCTACTTTGGATGGTTCACTTTCATATCCAAAGAGAGCATGTTGAATGAGAGATTAGAAGAAAGGAGATAGGTGTTGATGATGTGTTGGCTCTTGTGGTAGAAAGTAGAGGAAGTAAGAGTAGAGATTCCAAGGGACGTGTCAAGTTTAAGAATCGGCGAATGTCTAAAGATGACAAGGAAATCAAGATATGTCATTATTACACTAAACCATGTCATGTAAAGAAATTCTACTACAAGTGGAAAAGAGACCAAAAGGAGCAAGATCACCAGAAAAATAGAGACAACAAAAACACTACGGTGCTAACTTTAAGCATAGATGACCAAATGTCATTAATTTATGCAACCAGTAAGTGTCTTGATGTTGGTAACTCAGGTTTTGAGTGGTTTATTGATAAAACGCTTGCTACCATTATGTTTCTAAGAGATAGTACTTCACTAATTATAAGAATGATGACTTTACGAGTGTCAAGATGAGTAATTAAAGTTCTATTAGCATCATCAATATGGGTGACATTTGGGTTCATATTGATGTTGGGTGCATGCCAATTTTGTGAGACGTACGACACATTTTCAACTTGCGCCATAATTTATTATCTCATATTGTGCTTGTCCAAGAAGGGCATCAAGACATATTTGAGGATGGCAAGTGGAAGTTATCTAAAGGAGCAATGACAGTTGCACGTGATGAGCTGTATTGTACACTGTACTGTACAAGACACACTTAAAGGTATATGATGGAGAATTATATGTCGTTGAAGAAAAAACTTCTCTAAATTTGTGGCATCATAGATTGGAGCATGTTAGTAAGAATGAGATCAAGTTTTTGGTGATAAATCTCTTATTCTGACAAACATTATTGTCCCAATACTTTGCCTCATCTTTCAATGAGAATAGAAAGACTTTGAGATTGATTTACTCTTTTGTTACTCCTTGTGGCTTCATTTTAGAGAAACAACAAAGAATTCTTTTAAGTGTATATTGGTCTTCACCTGCAAGGTCGCGAAAGATAGGGAGTAAGTGAATTAAAACCAAAATTTACTTCGAAATCTACCTCAACATCTGAAAATCTTATTCATGAAGGTTGTTGATTCAAATTTGTTGCAACTAACTACCTCAATGTTCTACTATTAGGAATTGTCATCTTTTCTTCAACTTCTTGGAAATTAGATTTTTCAACAATTGTTAGATCTATCTTAACTTTCACTTTTGAAGGTGAATGATTTTTTACTTGCTTAATCTCTTTCCTTAGACAACATGTTATCTTCTCAATCTTTGGATTATATTGTAATTCACATGTCTGAGAAGAACGAGTCATACAAAATCAGAGATTAGCAGCAAACCATAAAATAAAGCAAAGAAACAAAGACAACAATAGTTCCCTAACAACGATATCAAAGTTTTGAACAGATTATCTAAGCCCTCAAAATTAATTCCAATTCCTAAACTCTTATAATAGTTGTGGAACCAATTCAAATCCTAAAAGAATTAAGTATTAGTTTATTAATTTCGATTAATAAAACTAAATGGGAGTTTATGATTAATTAATTAATGAACTAAAATTAACAAGGAATCAGAATAAATCAACTGAGTATAAAAGTGAGAAATTCAATTTTACTTAACTACGGTTCAGGGAAGGATCTCATCTAACTGCAACTTTATTCATTGGTCTAAAAAGAGTAAACTTTCACAACTCAAACACTTACTCTAAAACCTATTATGATAGTCATAATAAGTCTTAGTTTTGCCTAACCTATCATTCAAATTAAACTTACCATTAATTAATTGCGTATGATAGCATTCTGTATCAATTAAATAATAACAATAAGCTTAATGAAAAATCTTGAACCTTAAATTAAATAATTGAGATAGTTACAACTATGTAACCTAGTTTTCTTATTTCTCCCGAGTTAAATATGCAAATTCATAAATAATCTATTTGCTACTTATACCAATTATTCATGACAACTACGGATTACTGAACATATGGATATCAACAGAATAATCGGTATTGAATTAATTCATCAAATTCATCAATATTAATTAATCATGAAATAAGAGAATGTAAAACAAAATAAATACTTGAATTAAAATAAAAATCTAGGTTTAGAACAAAACCTCCAAAAGTTACAATTAGAGTTTTGATTCCCCTTGAATTAGAAAATTTAGATTTAGCCACTCATGACTTTAATTCCAGCACCAAAAGTAGATGAGTGGAGAAAACAAAACAAAAGAAAGACAAAAGGGAATAATAAAGAGAGTCTATGTAACATCATCTTTTACTTTTCCTAAAAACTCACTTCTTTCATTATTCTAGAGATTTTCTTTTAAACAAATCAAAATCACTATATAATAAAGGCTGAGAATAAGTCTCAATTGAACAAAATTTTTTAGAGTAAATATGACTTTAAGTATGATCTTGCCTTATCCACCTTAGTAAGCTATCGTCTTTGAATTTATCTTTCTAAAATTCGTGGCTTTGACAAATAATGCTACAATTTAATGTTTCAAGGCTAAGTTGATCCAATTTCCACTTGTTACCTCTTAAAATAAAATAAAAAATTAACTTCTTAAAGTGAATATGGCTTTAGACAAATAATGTTCCAATTTGATGTTTCAAGCCTAATTTGATCTAATCTCCATTTGTTACCTACTAAAATAAAATAAATATTAATTTTATCAATTAAGCACAAAAAATCAACCCATCAATCCAATTAGTATAACATAATCATATCTTATCAAAATTTTCCATATTGGACTCATGCTTGTCCTTAAGCATACATCAATTCAATACATCAGTCATCCTTTTAATAGCCACTCATTCTCTTTCATGTCATCTAAAAAATATCGCAAAAGTTAATACAGATTAAAGGTTTAACATAAAATAAAAATAAAATAAATAAGCACTCTTAGGATAAATTTTTCGAATGAAAACATAGTATCTAATCAATTCCATCAAAATAAAATATAACAAGACTTGACACCCTCTTATGGATTTCACTCTATATACTTAAACTTTTTAGGGTTATTTAAGCTCTCAAATTAACAACACCATGCAGATTATTTCCATAAGCTTGATTATGAATCATATCTCTACCATTAAAAAACATTAATTTAATGTATAAATCAAAAAGTCTTAATAAGGGCTAATACTTGGCTTAGGTAAAAGCATAGCAAACAAGGAACTTTTAGGGTTAACAAATCAAGGGAACCTTATAAAACTTATTCACTCAAGTTTTAACTAAAATCAGTAAACTCACTTGTTTCAAGTTGCATACTTTTAATCACATCATGATCATTTTTTCTTTTTTATATTTTACATTTTATTTATTTTCATTTTCATTTTCTTTTCTCTTTTTTTTGAGAAAAAGAAACATCATAGAGGAGTTCTTTTTTACTTTACTTCTCCTTTATTCTATAAAAACTGAGAAATCAAAATACTGTAACTTGAATCAATTGATTTTTTTATAGAAACAGTTAAAATCTTATACAAATATGCTTTATACAATTCTTTCAATTTAAAGCTTAAAATTGTTAAGGAAATCAAGGAAAAGAAGGGCTTGTAATAAGGTTAATATGCAAGAAAAAAAAGGTCAAGGTCAAATTGGTTCGCTAGGGGTAAAAATTGAAGTAGGCTTTTATAGGTAAAAAATAGTTAGACCTAAATGCCTTTATCATCTCCATGCATAAATTCACTAAACATTTGATCTTAAAATGTATACAAGAGTAGGTTTTAGCATAAACATGTCATGTTTGGTAACACACACCAAAAAGAAAAATGTATGAATACCAATGTAATAAATTGCTCTTAAGCTACAAAACTTACACTTATATCAAAATGCATCAAGTCTTGCACATATTCATTCAATAAAAATAGTGAGATACTTTAAGTATTATATTGGAAAGCATTAATCATGCTTGTCTCTCTCATGCATTAAAACTTATACCAAAAAATATATCTTAATTTAGGGACTATTTCTAAACAACAATCAGAAAATTTTAGGATGCCACAAGGAATAATCAATATATGAATCATAGTATTCGTGAGTTTAAGCACAAAAAACATATTTTTTAAAAGAAAGATAAGACTTATAACTCTTTCCACACCTAAATCATACAGTCTCCTTAATGCGTGCACATGATGCTCACATTTAACAAAATTATGAATGTAAAATAAGTGAAGGATTAGAATATTCCTCTTAGTTGTGAGCATCAGAAACAAACTGCACTATAATATAGTTGCATATGGAGGTGTTAAGTGTCATATAATGGAATTACATTTTTTTTCCTCAATCAACCTTATCCTTTGGCTATCCAAACTCACTTCCAATTAGTACTAATGGTCGATACAATCTTGTATTGATTTTTATCAATTGGATTCATTATAGAGTTAGTTTTTATTGCTGTCCTATTAGTGCCATTTATTCTTCCCATAGCTTCAACAATTGTGAATAAGAAAAATTTACAAACTATTGGATATTAGCAAAAGCTTGTAGCTTGTGGAGCTGTGGGACTACTGTTAGAGATTTATTGGCCTCCAAGTTGGTGATTGGTTGCTACGCAGAAGCCGATAGAGTAAAACATATGAAGACTATTTGGACGCATGTGATAGAACTATTAGAGTTAGGGTAGGATGGGTCAGGCTGCGGTTCGAGCAGCTCCAAGCCTAGGTCAACCTGTTTTTTAATTGTTTAAATTAAAAATAGAAAATAATGTCATTTTTTGCAAATGATATTATTTTTTTATAATTACCAGGCCTCGACCTAGGCTAGGCCTAGCAGCCCGAACTTTAACTTAGCCTAACCTGGCCCAGTTTGCCAAGTCTAATTGGAGTATGTTGAAGTCGATAATGCTTTTGAACAATTGGAGGCCTGTATAATGTGATGCTTGGCTAATGGACAGATGCTTAAAGCTAGATTTGGTACTCCATGTTTTGCAACTGTTGGAGCTCTATTTGAGGATGCTTCCTGGTTTTGTAGAGTTGATATAGTGTGAGTGTGGTGCAACTGTTGGCTAGGACGTTGATGTGTTGTAGTCTGGAGTGTTAGTGCGCTCGCCAGTGATGGGCTATGTTGAGACGTGCTATGCGTTGGGAAGTAAGGGTTAACCCTTACTGTAGAGGCAGGGACAAAGAGAATAAACACAAAGTCAGGGTTAAATTTTTTTGTGTTGTTTTATTTTTATTATTTTTTCTTGAAAAAAATAAATTCTTTAAAACAAAACTATTTACTAACATTTGTAAGACATGATCTCACTTCATGCATTTTAGTAATCTATAATTTAAAGGATTTAATTCCAGAATCTTAAGTTATCTATGGCATGATCTTACCTTATTCATTTTAACATTATGTAATTTAAAGAATTGTTACTCGAGACTTGAGTTATATAAGACGCGATCTCGCCTTGTGGATTTTGGTATTCTAGAACTTATGGTCTTTGATCCTAAAAGTTGAGATGCATAAGACGTAATCTTACCTTATGAACTTTTTCAAACTGCTTAAAAGATCAAAATTTTCCTTTAAACTAGCAAAACAATTACACAAAGGCAAAAAATGAAACTTATAAATAACTAAATAGAATTAATAAAAATTATCGTGTTTAGGTTGCCTTCCAAAAAGCGTAATTATTTAATGTCGTTATCCTTAATAAAACTTTTTCTTCTTAATCTTTTACTTATTGGGGAAGTAACAAATCAATATTCATCAAACTTGTGACCACCATATCCTTATAAAATGGTTTCAATCTATGCCCATTCATATTGAATATCTTCTAGTATCTAAACTTTTTATTTCCACTACACCATAAGGAAAAACATTAATGACAATAAAAGACCAATCCATCTTGAACATAACTTACCTAGCATGAGCTTTAATTGAACATTGTATAATAACACTTTCTTTCTTACCTCAAATTGCTTCCTTAAGATTGATGTTAGCTCAAGAGAGATTCGAAAGACAAGTCGACTATCGGATGACCCGTTGACCATGTCGAAAGGATCGATTACTTGTGCTAATGCTAAAAGGCTTAGAGAAGCTTTTGGTGGGCTTATATGTACCATGGTTGATGAAGAAAAGGCCTTTGGAGATCAAGTTACAATCAATAACATCAAGGCAATAACAATATTCACGTATTCTGACTTTGGCCAAAATTTTGGCATTGATTCAGGTAGAATCAACCCAACTAAACAACATGAAAGTTGTAGATTTTTGTCTTATATTTCCAACGGTATAAGATTTGCCTTAATCGGAGGTCTATAGCCCAAGATATGCTCGATTTACTAAAGGATGTTCTGCTAGAAAATTGTTACGACTTCCTAAGTGACTTTTCATTTTTTTCTTTCTAGTTAGACTTTTCGTTTGGATTGCTTGTGGCATTCTTTTGATGTCTTTTTGCATTTTGGTTTCTAATTGCATTGTTAATCTTGGGTCAAGTGTCAAGGGATCTTCCGACAACTTTGAATTCTTGGGTTGGGGCTTTGATCCGATCGATCAAGGGATTCCTAATCGAGTCAATTCTAGGGGTTCTGCGTCATTTAGTATCAGATCTTTGGCTCGGTTTCAGGTTCCTATCCATTGTTCTTATCATCTTCATTTGTTTTTCTTGTTTATTTGTTGTTTCCAATTTCTATTTACTTTTGTCCTTGTTTCCCTTCTACTGTTTATTTCGCTTCGTGTTTTATCATTATCATTCCATTTCCATTTGTTAACATCGTCTTTGTTGTTCTTGTTTCGTAATTTTATTTCAATTCATACTTCATGTTGTGTTTTTTGTTAAGATTATTCTTGTGAAAAAAAGCTATAAAAAATCAGTTAAAAAATATATCAAAAACAAAGCTGTAAAAAAAAAGGTGCTTTGTTGATTCGTTGATCGTAATTTGATGAGACTATGGATAGTTCATCTTAAAGTGTTGCTGCGATTATAAGTTGTTAACGAAAGAAGTTTGTTGGAATTTGTGAAGTTTGGTGATTGATAGAAAAATTGTCTGGATTGATAGAAGTTATATTGCATTATTGCTTGAATTGAAATTGAAATTGAAAATTTCAAAACTTGAACAACGAAACTTTGAAAAGTTAATTCCTATTACAAAATTTCTCTTTCGATCCTTTGAATTTCTTCGGTTCTTAACCTGTACGTGTTACTTTTCATTGCTCTCTTATTGCTTCCTTTGATTTCTTCAAATTTTCTTTTGTAAGAGTGTCACTTTCAATTTGATTTTCCTTGATTTGTTTGGAATTTTGGTTGGCAAAGAATTTTAGGAAAGAATTAAGAGTGGTAAAAGGCAAGAGTGATTTACATAAAAAAAAAAGCCAAAAAAAATTGAACGAAATACGAGTGAATCATCATCCATTTGAGTAAAACATTTAAAGGAAGTGAATGAGGTTTTTTTTTAACTAACATTATTACACTTGTTTTTCTTGTTACTTTGTAATGTCTAAGGTAGGTGACGAAAAGAATTTAGAAGACCTAGCCACAACTTTAAAGGCTTTACAGAACAATTGACCCGAATGAATCTTGCATTTGAAAGCTATAGAGAGAGGTTAGAACGATTAGAGGCTCCAAAATGAGGTTGGCCAACACCACCACTGACCATCCAACCTGAGTTTGAGGATGTTGAAACTAAAACAAACATGGACGAGTGGGATAGATATCAAACTAGGGAGTACACGACAAGAGGTCGAAGAAGAGGTGACATGCCTAGAAGAGAACCGAGAGCTAGGGAAGAAGTTGATAGAAACCTGAGCAGTATAAAAATGAAGATTCCTTCTTTTCAAGGTCGAAGTAATCCAAACCAATATTTGAAGTGGGAAAGAAAGGTGGAGCTTGTGTTTAACTGTCATCACTATTCAAAAGAAAAGAAGGTCAAATTAGCAGCTGTAGAATTTATAGGCTATGTCATAGTTTGGTGGGATCAGGTTCAAATTAACAGAAGAAGAAATGGGGAGAGACCAATCCGAACTTGGGATGAAATGAAGGTTGTCATGAGAGCAAGAATTGTTCCTAGTCATTATTACAGGGAACTGCATCAAAGACTCCAAAACTTAAAACAGAGGTCTAAAAGTGTTGAAGAGTAGCATAAAGAAATGGAAATGGCTATGATCAGGGCAGATGTTGTAAAAGACCGAGAGGCTACTATGGCTAGATTCCTTTGTAGGCTGAATAGAGAAAATTGTCAACACAGTTGAGCCACAACATTATGTGGAGATTAAAGATATGATTAGTGTTGCCATGAAAGTGGAGAAATAACTTAGTTAAAAAAATTAGCTAGACAATCTTAATTCAGTAATAATGGTGGATCGCCTTGGAAGTCAGGCTACAAGAGAAGTAGAGAAGAGAGGAATTCGTCTAAATTCAAAGGTGATATGTTTACGCCAAAATTTAAGGAAGACAAGTACATTCCTAAAAAAAGAGCGGAATTTTTTAGAAGAAAAAAAGAAACCACTCCAGTGACTAGTAGCATCAAAACTAAGTGTTTCAGATGTCAAGGGTATGGCCACATAGCTTCTCAATGTCCTAACAAGAGAGCTATGATCATAAAAGATGATGGGGTTGCTGAAACAGATGGAAAGGAGACAAATCTGGAAATGCCACCATTGGAAGATGTAAGTAATGTAGAATATCCAGAGCATGGAGACTTACTAGTTGCAAGGAGAGCTTTAAATTTGTAGGCTAAGTATGATGCTCCAGAAGAACAACAAGAAAATATTTTTTACACTAGATGCAATGTATGTAAGAAGGTATGCAGTCTAGTTATTGATGGAGTTAGCTGTACTAATGCTGCTAGCACTTACTTGGTGGAAAAGCTTGGATTGTCATTATTGAAACACCCGAAGCCATACAGGCTACAGTGGCTGAATGATTGTGGCGAGGTCAAAGTGACTAAGCAGGTGGTTGTCCCATTTACTATTGGCATGTATTCTGATGAGGTTTTATGTGATGTGATTCCGATGCAAGTAGGCCACATACTTTTGGGTCGGCCTTGGGAGTATGACCGTGAGGTCTCACGTAATGGTTATCTAATTACTTATTCTTTTTCTAAAGATGGAAGACTTGTCACCCTCAAGCCATTGTCTTTTAAAGAAGTATATGAAGATCAGCTGAAGCTTAGACAATTAGAGGAGTTAGAAAAAGCAAAGAGAGTTGAAATGAACAAACACAATGGGGAAAAGGGATAAATGAGTGAGAGTGAGAATTTAAAACTTAGAGAGAGTAAGAGGGGAAAGGGAAACACTGAGTGTAAGAGAGATAAGAAAGTGAGCTTGTATGCGAGAGGGAGAGATTTTAGAGATGCTTATCATGAAAAAAAATCACTTGTAATGTTGATGTACAAGGAAACTTGTTTTAGTGCTGCTGAGGAAACTTGTTTTAGTGCTGCTGACCTTGACGATTCTTTGCCCTCTGTTGGTAAATCTCTTTTGCAGGAATATAGTGATATTTTCCAGAGGAACTTCCAAAAGGTTTACCGCCTATCAGAGGGATTGAGCATCAGATTGACTTGGTGCCTGGAGTTTCATTGCCTAATAGGCCAGCATATCGCAGTAACCCTGAAGAGACTAAGGAATTACCAAGACAAGTGGAAAAGCTTATAGCTAAAGGCCATGTCAGGAGAGTATGAGTCCATGTGCTGTTCCTGTGATACTAGTGCTAAAGAAAGATGGAAGTTGGAGGATGTGCGTGGACTGCAGAGCAATCAACAAAATTACGGTAAAGTATCGATATCCCATTCCTAAGTTAGATGACATGTTAGATCAATTGAATGGTACTGTGATTTTTACCAAAATTGATTTGAATGGGGGATACCACCAAATTCGTATGTTCCAAGGTGATGAATGGAAAACTGCATTTAAAACTCAACATGGACTGTATGAGTGGATGGTAATGCCATTTGGTTTGATAAATGCACCTAGCACTTTTATGAGATTGATGAACCATGTACTTCGTGCATTCATTAATAAGTTTGTTGTTTTGTACTTTGATGACATTTTGATATACAGTAGGAGCTTAAAAGAACACATGCATCATTTGAAATGTGTACTTGATTTCTTGCGTGAACAAAAGTTGTATGCAAATGTTAAAAAGTGCAGTTTTTGTCTAGATAAGGTTAATTTTTTTGGTTTTATTGTTAGTGTGAAGGGCATTGAGGTTGATGAGAATAAAGTGAAAGCCATTAAAGTGTGGCCAACACCTAAATTTGTTTCAGAAGTACGGAGCTTTCATGGTTTAGCCAGTTTTTATAGGCGGCTTGTTCCACACTTTAGCACTATAGTTGCACCACTTACAGAGGTCATTAAGAAAAATGTTGCATTTATATGGGGTCTTGAACAGGAAAAGGCATTCATGCTACTGAAAGATAAATTGTGTTCCACTTCTTTGCTTGCTTTGCTTGATTTTGATAAAATTTTTGAAATTGAATGTGACACCTCTGGAGTAGGCACAGGTGCTGTGTTAATGCAGGAGAAACGCCCTTTGGCATATTTTAGTGAAAAGTTGAATGGAACTCTAAACTATTCTACTTACGATAAAGAATTGTATGCTATAGTGAAAGCACTCGAAACATGAACATTACTTGTGGTCGAAGGAGTTTTTCATCCACACTGATCATGAGTCCTTGAAGCATCTCAAAGGACAAGGAAAGTTGAATAGGAGGCATGCAAGATGGGTTGAGTTTATTGGGACATTTCCATATGTCATTCAATATAAGCAAGGTAAAGAAAATATGGTAGCTGATGCACTATCTCGTAGGTATGCTTTAATCTCTACTCTGAGTAGTAAGTTGTTAGGATTTGAGTATATCAAGGATTTGTATACAGATGATACTAATTTTGGAATTGTGTATAATGCTTGTGAAACTATCGCATTCAATAAGTTTTATCGCCACGATAGGTTTTTATTTAAGGAAAATAGACTCTGTGTGCCAAATTGTTCTTTGCGTGAATTATTAGTTAGAGAGTCTTATAGTGGAGGTTTAATGGGCCATTTCGGTGTACAGAAAACATTGGACATTTTGCATGAGCATTTCTTTTGGCCTCATATGCGTAAGGATGTAGAACGTGTTTGTGCAAATTGTGTTTGGTGTAAACAAGCTAAATCTAAAGTTATGCCTCATGGATTATACACACCAGTGTCTGTACCTAGTGCACCTTGGGCACATATTTCTATAGAATTCATTTTAGGTTTGCCTAGGTCTACACATAGTAAAGATTCAATTTTTGTGGTTGTTGACAGGTTTTCTAAGATGTCTTATTTCATTGCTTGTCATAAAACCAATGATGAATCTCATATTGCAAATTTGTTCTTTAAGGAAGTTTTCCGACTGCATGGAATTCCAAAGACCATAATTAGTGATAGAGATGTCAAAATTTTGAGTTCTTTTTGGAAAGTGTTATGGGCAAAGTTAGGAACTAAATTGTTATACTTGACTACTTGTCATCCACAAACGGATGGACAAACTGAGGTTGTCAATCGTACTCTTGGTACTTTGTTGCGTGCTGTGATTAGTAAAAATTTGCGCACTTGGGAAGAATGCTTGCCCCTTATTGAATTTGCGTAGAATAGAAATGTTCATTCTTTTACAAGTTTTTCACCATTTGAAACTGTGTATGGTTTTAACCCACTAACTGTTATGGATTTACTTCTGTGGCTTGTTAGTGAATTATCTAATGCAGATGGTGAAAAGAAAGTAGATTTGGTAAGGAAGATCCATGAATAGACTCGTCGACACATTGAGAAAAAGAATAAGCAATATGCATCTAGTGCTAATAAGGGAAGAAAGTTTTGTTAAGTCAAAATTGACTTTACGTTTTAAATGATTTTGATGACAAACAAAAAGAAGACAAAATGAAAAAGCAGA
>JAOSBL010000004.1:10957805-10971380 GCA_027568915.1 Erythroxylum roraimae | reverse complement strand
GATCGGTCCATATTCACTCGTTCGGTCGGTCAGTCATTCATCCGATCCGAACTTTACCCTTCTAACACTCATGATTCTGAACTCCCAATGCTCGTACAATGCATGCCCAACACCTATCCTTTGTCTCTCTTGAAATCAATAGTATCAATTCGGGTTCTAGCCCTTCCTTTGGGGGTCGGGATGTTACATTTAGTACTTCAAAAATATCAAATATCTCAAATACTAAACATTTTTAGTATATTATCTATATGCTTAGACTATAATAGGTAAACAACTTTTGTCTCTTTCTTTATAGATCTAATTCCCAAAATTAAGTTGTTATCTTTGCATAACCAATATGAATTGTTCTTGGATAATCATATTTTAAACTATTGAATATACAAATTATTGTTCTCTCCATGAGTAATATTTCTCTCATACCCTTATTAGAAAGGATAATTAGACTCCTACTAACCTTCTTATGGACATGATAAATTCACAATTATCTCCAAAACAAACTAATTGTACTTGTCATGAAAATGAATCTTTCAATGTCTTGTATACTTTTAATTATACATTAAATGTATCAACAAAAGCACTAGTTCCAATTAAATGTATTGTCATAAGATTTAAACTTCTCAAATTTATCTTACTCCCACAACTTATCTTGAAAACCATTCTCCTATAAGTATATATTGAAACAAATAATTTGTTCGTTGAGTTTTTAAGATTATATCCAATCTTTTAGATATCTCATAACCTTTTATTATCCAATTTAGTTCTAAAATTATTAAAAAATATATGCTTCAACTAAGCATCACACTACAAAATTGTTAACTTTGACTTTTTCAAATTCTTAACACTCCATATCTAATATAAAATCTTGAAAATTGATTTAATTTAAAATACTGAATGTAAGTGATTATACTAGGCATAGTTAAAGAAGAAATAATATTGCCTCATACAATATTTATATTGTATATTCCTCCTTTTACAAATTCAACTTTTATGGAATTTAGTTATGGAGGTATTAACTAGAGAATCTCATTCACTATGGAACCAAAAAATTTAATTCTCACCACATTCATCTTATTGAGATGCTTTAGGATTCCCAATGTTTAATTCTCAAATTTAAACAATTTGAACTTTTAAAAGACTTAAAATCAATATATGACTATATCACATACAGTCATTAGTAATCTAATGAAATACAAGTGTCATGCTTTTATGAATTGTTATTATGTCTAACCCATCACATAAATAAGATTTAACAATATTATACCATCATCATCCTTTCACCATATAATTTAGTTATTCTTCAATTCAACAAGTTTCATAATTTTCATACAATTCATAATCAAAAGAATACATATATCCTTGTATCTCATTTTCATATATGAAATTACTCTTCATGTATAGCTTTGTTTTTTGGTTTATTGTTAATGGAAACGTGGACATACAAGTCTCTTATGCATGTGAAAATGTTAGCAGCTAAACTTATCTAGGATTGTTACAAAATAGAAAATTGTTTAAGCTGGAAGAACACTAAATCAAAATCAATAAATTTATGTAGCAGAATACCAAAGTTATAGGTAATGAACTTTACTTAGTATTTAACAAGATAATAATGCCTACTTGAGGAAAGCTCCACTTAGCACAAACTACATATCACTTAATATTTTTATATTGATTCTTCAATTGTTGGTTATTGTTGAAAATTATGCTATTTATACCTCAATAAAGCATTAAGTTGCAAATTCAACGAGTAATGAAGGTATGAATAAAAATGGAAGTTAAACTGAGTTCTCACCCCAGTCGTGTGCCACTATTTTGGACTTTGAGATGAGTTCATAACCCAATTCATTCCTTTGCAATTCCTTTGCTACATATATGTTGCTCGGGTATGTCCTTGCAAATTCCCTATTAATGCAATGCAAACTCAAATAGCATGTAATTGCTTACCTAAAAATTTGAAATAGTTCAAAAGAAACTCTGATAAAGAAATTAACATATTATTTCTTGGTGACTGATCAATCAAAATGTGGTGTTATTTCAATTTGTTAGTGTCCTTCAATCCAAATCCTTTTCGGTTTCTGTCTATTTTTTTCTGTTGATCAACGGTAAGAAAAAGCAAGAAGGTAATGAATCGTGTGAATAGATCTCTATAAGAATCAACAACAAGACAATTTGAAACTTATGTAGACATTGTAGCTACCTTTGGCCTCATTCCAATTATTTCTTTTGGAAGTTTTAGGCATTGATTAACATTAAGGCTTCCTACTACTCAATCTTCTCCATCATTTGTGAACTACAAAAGATATAGAGAAGGGAAAAGATAATATGTAAATGTTAGACTTGAGTTGAAACACTAAGAAATGATCTATACATGAACACTTCCATATTAGTTTTGTAATATGGATAGACATCATTCAATGAAATAATATTGACAAAAAATACAACAAGTGGTATTTTGAGATCAAAATAGCAACAAATCAGAAATTTGGCATTAGAGGTTGGCCAATAAAAGATGAGAAGATGCATAACTAGTAGTAAAGAGAATCCAAAAATCATGGCAAATAAATTCTGGCTAACTGAACTCATACATCTTTTATACTAATATCGCAAAACTCAAGACAAGTTATCTTCATATGTATTTTAGGTTTACTGCAATGGATACTAAACCTTCAATAGATTTATCTTAGTCCTACTTAAATTTCATAGCACGATGTGAATCACCATATTTCCATCACACCTACAAAGTCAGAGACTCAAGGAGGGATTCACAATCAGACTATAGCCAAGAATATCCTAGCAGCTACAAAGTTTTGGTTTTTTTTTTCTACGTAGACCATAATATGATCCAAGAAATGGACATTCTAATAACATCCAAATTAAAGAAATTTCGCACACACGCATAAAAAAAGTCAGTATACCTTACATTCAGTGCATAAATCATCAAACAACCTGGATAGCTACAATAAGGGAAGAGTAGCATCTATCCACCCTGTCCTCTTACTAACCATACATTCCTTGAGCACTTTAAATTCTCACTTTGCCAAGCACATTTTATGATCCTAATAATACTTGACACAATATGAATACCATCAATTCCACTCACACAATCAAATCCTTTAACACAATCAACTTTTGCGTAAATATTTCTAAAGGACCAAATATTTAACAACAGAAATGTAATTATAAGCACAACAGAGAACCTAGTCCATAATGTAGTACTTTTTATCGCTGAGAAGGCCTTATGTGGGCTTTAGGTTGGAATTGAGAGACTTAAGAATAGATTTATGGAACCTTTCTAGTTGTGAGAAGATCTCTATGAGATCTCTTATGAATCCAATGATCAAGATGCTCACAATTTTGCGATTAAAATTGAGATCTCTTCCATGAATCCAATGATCGAGATGCTTATAACTTTGCGATTAAAATTGGATTTCTATATATCATATAAAGATTGTTGTAAAATGTAAGCGTATAAAAGAGAGGAAAGACTCTATAACCTTAACCATAGGAACAATGTAAGCCAACCCACGTATTAATCTACATCTTCGCCACTTAAATGGCCCCATCAACAAGAATGGAAGTCTAAAGCAAGCGAATGATATGTGGTTAATTGTTGATACATTTAATCCTTAACACTTAGTGATTAATGCTTTAAAATGCTTAAGACACTCACTTTAGTTCATATTTAGCTAAAGTGAGCAGAAAGCAAACTCGTTGAGCCATCTTCTTGAGATTCACACTAAATTAACTTCATGGAGCAAGAAGGAGAAGGGTTAGAATGAAGGGGAAGTAAGAAAATACCAAAAGGAATGGAAATATATAGTGTTATGGCTATGGAAGGTGTCTCATGGCCATGTAAATTTTGTCATGGCCGTGAGACTAATGTCATGGGCGTGATAGCCCATGTCACGCCCTTGACACATGCTAACAGGTGTGACACACTAAGTCACACCCGTGAACTTGCCAATTGTCCACTGTAAACCTAGTTTTTTACTATAAAAGCAAGGGTTTTATGATGGCAGACTCATTCTTGGAAACAAACATGACTTTTCTTCATTCTCTCTTCAATTTTTAACAATTCAGAGGCTATTCATGGGTCTTTCTTAGAGATTGATGGAGAATAACATTCTTGACACTAGTTCAGAGGTGTAATCAACGCCAAGGAGTACATTAAGCATAGTGTCATTGTGTATCATTTTCTTTCCCTCTTTTCAAATTGTTTACATTATCTTGTATGTATTAATTGAGTGTTGTATGAGAATGACAATGTTATATTGAATCATTTTTCATGAACACACATTGCTAGAACTTTAATATGATACGTAATAGTCAAGTTTGAAGTCATATGTGGCAACTAACAATATTAAATCATTAGGGATAACGTAACATAAGTTAAATAATCCAAGCTTGTGTGATTATTGCTTAGATTGGTCCATTTTTTCTCACTTGTAATGCGGTTGTCCAGATAAACTTAAAGAACAAGTTCTAGGTTTCTCGATAGTTAGGATTAATTAATAAGGTCTTTTTAATTAACTATGACCTAAGGAAAAATCGATATTAACAGAGCTTGTTGTTAATTGATGATCAATAGTCTAAAGAGAGGTGTGAAGACGATAATTCAATGATATATGTGAATTGTGCTTAGGCCGCGATTAAACCAAAAAACCAGATTTCAAACCATTCATCAATTTATCACTGTATTGTTGTTTAATTTGAGTTGATTTTATAGATTCAATTTTACTTTGTTTTCTTATTTGCGTCGAACCAAACCCCCTATTTTATATATAGGTATAATTTAGGAAAGTAATTGGATTTAATCTCTGTTGGATCGACCTACACTTACCACTAGCTATAGTTTTAGGTCTAGTTTATTTTATGTAGCATTATGACTTGCTACCAAGTAACTGATAACATACAAGCACAATGTCAATAGGAACTAAAAGAAAGCAGTAAAACATAGCTAAAAGATAGAGAAACCAAGGGCTTATCAGTAAACGTCAACTCTTGTGTCTGAAAGTGAAACAAAAGAGTAAAGACAAAGATATAAAATTAAGAATCAGAGAAAAAAATTACCCTGATAATAAGGGAAACAAAATCGGTTGGTAGAAATATGAATGTTGGAACTAATTAGGAACAACCAAGGACAGGTCAAAGGTGCAGGCACTAACCAAACAAGAACACTAGGGAAGACTACTCAAAGGTAATGAGAGAGTATGGGTAAGTGATGACTGTGGTGTTTATTGTATTATAATTTTCACTAGGAGCATTCGAGGGCCTCAAGAATGTCAGAGGTCAAAATAAGCTTGGAAGTTGGATTTCCAATCTATTTTCAATTATGCTACAGTAATAACATATTTATTTTCAATTATGTTATAATAATAGCATATTTTTGTAAGATTCTTTGAAGGCTTTAGTGAACTAGTTGTTTATAGATGGAGATGACCAAGTATTGGAAGAGAAGGTAGTGAAGGCGGTAGGTTTTTGCGTTGACTTCTAGTTATAGAGAAATTTTTGAAGCAAGGAACACAAAGAACCTGAAAGCAATATCAATAAATAAGGTAACAAATGTGGGAACAAATAGAGAAGCATCTGAAACAATAAAAGGGTATAAATCGAAGTAATGAAGATGTTGAAGACGGTGATGTTATTTTTATGAACAAAAGATCTTGTTTTAAAAACACACAAAACATGATTTTTAAGTTTTTGTAAAGTTGTTGTGATTTTCTTATTTTTAAAGACGAAAAAAGAAACAACACTCAACCAAACATGTTATAACATACTATTTCTTTTTTTTATGATAACAACAAAAAATGGAAGAAAAACATAACCAAATAGGCTCTTAATGTTTATTTCATATTACTTGGGGTTTTGAGTTTCAAACCATGGCTTATAGTTTAATTCTTTTCAGAAGCCAAGAGGGATGTTATTTGATTTTTCTAAAGTATTAATTATGTTTTTTTCTTTTTTTATCTTGTGTGGACAACTCATGTAGCTAAATTGTTAAATATGGTTTCAATATTCTCAAGTTGAACTTTTTAGATTTTCATAATTTAATCTAATTCAAATTTAAGGTTAATTCATTAATTTTAATGCCAAATTGAATTTAAAATTTGTTTTGGGGCATTAATTGAAACTTTTTATATTTAATAATTTATTGCCAATTTTGCAATTTTAATTATAAACTTTGACCAATAACTATCAAACAATTTTAATTATATTATAGAATTAAAAGATAAATCTTGTTTGAAAAATTAGGGCGGGATTTGATCCCACACACAACAAAATAATAACAAAACCTTTTTATATGATGTTTGGAAAGCCAAGATCACTTTAAAGTATGTAAAATGATTAACACATTAATTATAATAAAACATGAATCTTAATTTATAGCTTATTTATGAAAATTGATTATTTTCTTATCGTTTCCCTCAAATTATCTTGGAAACTAGCTCATCGTAACCTGCGTAGCCACACAAGTGTTTAACCTTTAATGATATTCGCAGAACAAGTTAAGAGAATACTGCAACTATTGTAGAAAGGGTTAGACAAGGAGTACTAGCTCTTTTGGAGTTGAAATTAATCATTTTAGTAATATAATTGAAATTAAATTATAATTTCAATTAAAATTTAATTAAAATAATAAAATTACAATTAATTCTAATTAAATATAAATTATGCCTAAATAAGATCAAATATATCATATATCATATATCATATTTCATATTGATTTTTATTTTTAAATATCTCATATTAATTTTTATTTATTAAATATCTCATATTTACTTATAAAGTTTCTCAAACTTTACATTTAAGTCAAACTTTATTAAAATATTTTTTTCTCTTTTTAACTTATTCTTTGTATGTGACCTGTTAGGTTTTAAAATATATTTGCAATGAATATAAATTATGACCCTAGATCATATTTAGAATTGATAAGATATGATTTGGTTATGTTAACTAGACTTATCTATTTTGATTTGGCTTAATTTTAGTGTTTAAATAAGAAAATCAAATTTCATTATGTTTTAGGAGATGACAAGTTAAGATTGGATCAAATTGGAGCATTATTGGTCAAAATCACAAATTTAGGAAAAAGTGAACATATTATTATAGTGGATAAGGTGAGATTTTGATTCAAAGGGATTCAAAACTCTAATTGTAAGTCTAGATATTCTGATTCAAGTAAATTCAAAACTTTGATTGTAATCTTGGGAGGTATTGTTCTAAACTTGTATTTTATTTTAATTCAAGTATTTCTTGTTTTTGTTCTTATATTTCATAACTAGTCAATATTGATTTGATCTGAAAAATTAATTTGATGTTGATTATTCTATAGTTATCCATAAATTCAGTGATTTGTAATTTTCATGAAGGATTGTTACAAGTAACAAATAGGTTATTTATGAATTTGCATATTTAAATTATAAGAAACAACAAAACTAAATTGAATAGTTGTAGTTATCTCAATTATTTAATTTATCTTTTTCATTAGGCTTATTGCTATCATTTAATTGATATGAAATGTTATCATACTAATCAATTTAGTGAACGAGTTTAAACCAATTAATTTAGGAAAATTTGAAACTTAATATGGCTATCTTAATAGGTTTTAGGCTAACTATTTGAATTATGAAAATTATTATTTTTTAACCAACGATTAAAGCTACAATTGGATGAGATTTTTCTCTTGAATCAGAGTTAAGTACCATTGAATTTCTCACTTTAATAATTAGTTGATTATTTAATTCTTTCTTAATTTTAGTTCATTACTTAATTAATCATAAAACCCCATTTTGTTTGGACAATTTAAATGAAGAATCTAATTGCTAGTTTTCTTAGAATTCGATCTGGTTCTAAGACTACTATAAGAATTTAGTGAATAAAAATTAATTTTGAAGGTTTTGATAACCCGATCAAGGATTAGATAAATTAAACTCCTTAAAATTATATTGAATCCTCTATTTAAACAACTTATATCCATAGATCAAGATTAGTGTCTAGCATTGCATCATGATCACCCAGATATTTGGGAATATCAAAGTGATTTTAATTAACATTTATGTCCATGATTTTTTGTATAATTCAATCCTTTTATCATATAATGTTTCGATTAGACATATAAAATGGAATCGATGTCTACTTTATTTGAGTCCAATCATGTTAGCTCTCCACCATCAATAATTGGTTCAATTAATGACATTTGAAAGTTATTTTCAAAGTTTCATTTTGCCTTGGCCAAATATTTTCTGAATTAATACTAATCGAAAACAATGAAACATTCTTCCTAATCACTTTAAGGTAATGAATGCTATATTGACTAATCAACTACCTCTATATATTTCGTGTTATATCCAATGACTACCAACTGAGCTACCAGTTGTTAGAATAGTTCATAAGTAGTATTAAAACATAACAATCCTTATATGAGATACTTAGGTAATCTCAAATCAAAAGATTATTTATACAATCATCACAATGATAATTTCTATAGATATACATGTAATGTTTCAAATGGAATTCTCATATGGGGTCAGTTTAATGAACTTGTTCTCTAATAAGCATGTAAACATTTGTTTAAGTATCTTCATACTTTATTCTATAAGATCGATTACTTCCTCCATAAGGAAAAAAAACATAATGTTTGTAAGTCGTTTTATGCTCTATTAATAATATCCAGTCTCAATAAAATACTGACTATGAATGATTTGGGGATGATACGTAAATTCAACATAATTCTCATAATTATGATCTCGTCCTAATTTATTATAATGTGTAACTATCCCATAGAATAGGTTACATGTCGCAAGAGTTACAACTAAGGATCATGGCTGGCATGGATGTCTAAAGATTGATTCCAATCACTTTAACATTTCTAATTATGAAGATTCTCATGTAAAAATTGGATAATAATGACATATTTCATCGTGAATAGAACTAAAAAGAAAGTAAAACACTCACAAGTTTATCACATTGCGAAACCTTTAAAAATGTCTAGTTAAGTTGAAAAATATGCATTCGAAAAGATAATTAAGGCCCTGTTTGGTTGAGGGGTTAGTAATGAAATGGGATGGAACGTAACACACCTCTATCGTTTGGTTAAGGATTTCATAATAGAATGGGATGGAACGGGATGGAAGCGGAGGGTTTCATGTTACATTCCATTTCATCCTAAACAGTGAAAATAAAAAACCTCTGATTCGGAGGGTTTAGGATGGAACGTAAACTAATAAATACATACTATCTAATATACCCTCAATAATTTTTCTTAATACTAATTATTTCTTCTGACCCTAACCCCCTTTTCCTCAGACTCATTTATTACGGTCCACAAAAATTGTATTTAATTAATAATATTTTATATTATTTCTCCTGACCCTAATAATAATATTTTTATATCATTAATAATAAATTGTATATAATTAGTAATAAAATAATAAAATTTTTTATTAATAAAAATAGAAAATATATAAAAATTTATTCTTTAATTGTTTGTATATATTCTATATAAATAAAAATATAAATAAATTATTTTTAAATACAAATCACATAAAATAAAATAAAATATATTAATTAATTAATAATAATTTTTTATATAATTAATAATAAATTGTATATAATTAATAATAAAATAATAAAACTTTTATTAATTTTTTTATTATTTTAAAATAGAAAATATAAAAAATATTTGTCACGGTTATGACTTGAATCGTGACTTTTAATTGGATATGATTTTTGTTTTGAAATCATAGCGTTAAACCTCCTGTAACAACTGTTTTAATATCAGGGGTATAATAGTCATTTATTATACATTACATTCCATTCTATCCATCTTCCAAACAACATTTCACTACATTACATTATGAACCCCTCCATTCTTCCCAAACAACTTTTCACTATATTACATTCCATCTCATTATAAATCGTTCTGTTCTGTTCCATTCTATTCCATTAATTAACATCCAACCAAACAGACCCTAAAGGAAGATTTACATCTTATTAGGCGTGTACTTAAAGTTGGATATTAAAATGTTATGCTTGTGTGCAATGACCAATCATCACTCGATAAAGAACTTAAAACTAGTACTCTTTAATTCTATAAACAACAACAAAAAAAAAGTAAATGTGCTAAAGAGTAAAAAATACATATGTTAGTAAAGTTGTGAATAGATAGAACGCTCTTGACGATGTAAAAATTCTTTTTGAATTAAAACATATAGATTTTCTGTAATTTAAGAAAGTTTTTAAAAACTCTTTAATCTTTAATTTTTTTTAAATCTTTATAGTTTAAAATTTTCAAGAAAACTCCTTTTTTTAGACTTCAATTAAAAATTAACAATAAAATACACATGACATGAATATCATATTTATACCAATCAAATGTTACTTATATGACAATTCAACCAAATTCTTAAATTCAAACCAAACTAATTCAATATGATTAAAATAATAATTTATTATAATTATCTTAAATTAATTTTAATTGATTTGGATCAAGTTTAAAAGGTGAGTTGAATTACCATATTAATGATATTTAATTAGTATATATATGAAGTTCATAACATGTGTTTTAATCATTATTTTTTAGTCAAAGTATAAAAGAAGATATTTTTCTAGAAAAATGAAAACTAAAAGGAATTTTTTGATAATTTTAAAGATTAAAGAAATTTTCTAAGATTTCTTAAGCTAGAAAGGAAATCCAAATTTATTACACTTTTTTTTAAAAAAAAAGTTGCAACAATTGTAATAGAGAAAGGGGAGCTATATTAAAAGTCTTCATGATAGCATGCTTCATCACCACGTGATTAAAAATTTACCTTTTATATTGAACTTTGTTGTATTTTGAATACATACTAATTTGACACGCTCCTGCTACAATATTGTAGATAAACCCATTTCCTAAAATTAACCCATGAATCTAAGCCTTAAATGCAAGAACTTTCACTTGTGATCAATCCACCATACAACTCAAAATATTGAATGATGTTATAATTATTGCAACTTTTAATGCCCAAAAATTAATAAAGCACAAGAAACTTATTCCTTTCAAGAATTTCACCAAACAATTGTTTGGCCATAAGCATATTGTCACATTTCATATTATATAATAGGAACATGTTTCTATAATTAAAACTACAATATTCTAAATAAGCCTAGAATTCTCCCCAAATCATCTATAACATAATCGATTCAACCTATTCAATTAGGATTCATACTATAAGAGGGAAAAAGAAATACTAACCTTGGTCTATGTTTTGTATATGTCTACAATGATAGATCTTTATTTATTTTTATTGCAAACACCTTCTCTATACAAATAATTTATCCACTCTCTCCTTCTCTTTTCTTCATTCTTTTCCAATGGTGCAAAAACACTGGTAACTGTTAACTTAATTGAAGGGACAGGGAAAGGTGGTTATTAATTATAATAAAACCCTAGTGACTTTAATATTCTCTAGAAGCCTAATAACCGTTATCTTGGGCCCACATTATACTAGAATCAACCTAAGTAATATTGGCCATACCCTTATGATTATTAAATTAATCTAACAATCTCCCACTTGGCCTATATTACGACTTGATGATCCAATAATATAAGTGTGCATGTCGTTAGATGACTTGTGGCTGTTATGATCCCATCATTTCAATTCATTCAAGTTTGATTACTTGATGATCTAATAATATAAGTGTGCACAATATATTGAATCTATCACGTCATCAAACTTGAATGAATTAAAATGATAGGATCATGATAGTCACAAGTCACTAACGACATGATTCCTTTCATGTATCACATAATTAAATCAACTCAAAATAATTATAATCGAGAAACATTATAATTCTCAACTTTAATGTTTTCTTATCATCACAATAAAACAATGCGTGTACATAACATAATGTGACAACTAATAAATAAACAAAAACATAACTTTAATTGAATTTATAAGTTTCAAAATAATAATAGCAAATAACCAAACGTATGTATATACATAACATGATCTCATGCTAATAAGAACTTATCTATAATGCCCATCCTTTCAACATATCCAGTAAATGTTTCAGGCGGTAATCCTTTAGTTAACGGATCTGCTACCATTTGATTAGTTTCAATATACTCAACTGACACTTTATGCTTTTAGACTTCTTATTTGACTGACAAGTATTTCAAATCCATGTGTTTAGCACCCTTAGAATACTTATCATTTTTAGAGAAGAAGAAAGTTGCAGAATTATTACAATAAATTCTTAACGGTCTAGCTATACTGTCGACAATACCTAGCCCTAAGACAAAGTTTTGCAACCACAATGCTTGAATAGTGGCCTTAAAGTATGCCACAAATTCAGCCTCTATAGTGGAAGTAATAATGACATAGTGTTTTCCACTCTTCCAAGAAATTTCCCCTCCTGTTAGTTGGAATAGATAATCGAAAGTAGATTTCCTTGAGTCTACACAACCAACATATTTTGAATATGGAAAACCAATCACTTCTAAGTGATCTGATTTCCTGTATATGAGTAGGTAATCCTTGATGCCTTGTAAATACCTATGTGTTTTCTTTGCAGCTTTCTAGTGATCCATTCTAGGATTACTTTGATATTGGCCTAACATTGCATTAGCGAAATTGATATTCGGTAGAGCATAAGTCTGAATATACATCGGACTCCTAACTATAGATTAATAGGGAATGGATTCCATTTCCTTTCATTCCAAATCATTCATGGGACATTTCATTTCATTAAATTTATCCCCTTTCTGAATTGGTGCTACCCCTGCTGATCATTTTCCATCTTAAATCTCTTTAATACTTTACTGATATATCTTTTATAAGACAACTATAATATTCCTTGTGTCCTGCCATAGAATATTTCTATTCCAATCACATAGGATTCCTCACTCATATCTTTCATTTCAAAGTTATTAAAGAGAAATTTCTTTACATCTTGTAACAAGCTCAAATTATTAGCGACCAAAAGAATTTCTTTAACATACGTTACCAAAATAATGAACTTGCTATTGGATCGCGTATGGCCCGAGTATTCACAATACGTTGCGAAAAAAACCATAACACAACAAGAAGTATAATCGAAATAACATAGCATGTACGAAAATACCTTTTGACGTGGATTGGTTGTTTCTTTTCAGATTCGTAGACACTGCAATGCGCGAATGTCCTCTACCGATATCCATACAAGGATGAACGATCCGGGCTATGGCTATCGTGTGCTAGCACGTCCTGAAACCCTTTTCGAACGTCGCACAGTTTTTCTCTCGGAAGTGGCTAGGGTTTTCATCTTTCACTTACTTGTAATGAGACCTAAGTTTCTCTATTTATAGAGAAAACCTAATCCCATTGAAGCCCAATAATTTTCGACCCATTCTTATATCTTATATAATAAAAGCCCGACAACTTAATTCAATCTATCCCGACATATATTTATTCAATGCCTACTAAATTAGGCCCAAGAGAATAAGCTGTAGGAAAATCCCGGTGGGTACATCACATGGACCCGGTGCGGAAAACAAAAATTTTTGTCCCGGGACCTTCCCGAAAACCCAGGATCGTTGTGTCTATATCACTAAGT
>JAOSBL010000004.1:10946775-10957705 GCA_027568915.1 Erythroxylum roraimae | reverse complement strand
TCTCTCTCATTTAAGAGAGGTACAAATCCCATCTACGTCATTCACATCCCTCCGCATGATTCATTTAATATCCAACATAAGACTACTTATTATTCTATTAAAAATAACTTAGTCTAATGTCAAAACACTGAATTCCTCATGTAGGGAACCATGATGACTTCAGGTCAAAGGACTAAAGTCAAACTATATTGAGAATCACTAATGACATGAAACCATGTAGTATTCTCTTTGTAGGTCGGTCCAATATATGTTCTCTAACATATATCTATGTTTATGATTTGATAACTCATATCCATGATCAGAAAAACGTGATCAACAATCAGAACACATACTAGCCTTAATTCATTATTGTTTCACCAATAACAATCGACCAAGGACAGTTTAGAATAGTATTATAATGCTGATGGTTTTCCTATCAAGTCACATACTTGATGACATAAGCCTAATACTATTCATGGAACGTAAATCACATTACATAAACGACATACATGCATATATAAAAAAAATACCTCATAATATATTATTAACAAGTCATAATGCTAATACATGAATCACATATGTCCATTGGCCTAGGGCACACTACTAACACTTGCTCCCACTAATCTTCATGTAAGAAACACCTATCAACATTGTTCTCTACAAAACTATACGAGGTAATGATATCATTGAACTTAAGATACTATTGTTGGGAAGCTTATTTTAAACCATATATAACTTCTTTAATTTCTTGCTGTTTGGTCCATTTAAACTTCTTCTTCATAGTCACCATTCAAAAAAACAGTGTTTACATCCATTTGGTGAAGCTCTAAATCATAATGAGCTACCAATGCCATATCAATTCTTAAAGAGTCATTCTTTGAAATTGGGGAGAAGGTCTCCTTAAAGTCAATGTCATCCTTTTGAGTATAACCTTTGGCTATAAATCTGACTTTATACCTTCAATATTACCTTTCGGGTCCCTTTTGGTCTTATTAAAGATGCATTTACAACCCACTTGATTTGATTCTTCAGTTAACTCAATTAATTCCTAGACTTCATTATCATCCATAGATTTTAACTCTTCTTTTATAACATTGACCCACTTTTTATAATTGTTACATTTCAACTTATTTAAACGAGTCATGATCCTTATCATTACTCAAGTGAAACTCGTGTTCAAATGAATACACCACATAATCATATGATATAGTTGGTCTTTTCTTCCTTATAAACTTACACAATATTGTATTGTTTCTTGTAGCATCACTTGGTCATTTGTGACTTGCACGTTATTTACTGGTTCATTATTGACATTCTCTTCTTGTGGGTTTGGAATATTAACTTATTGCTCTGATATGTTGCGTGACTGTGATATAACAAAAGGAACAATAACTTGAGAAGAGACACTGGGTGAAGGATTTTCTACCTGAATCTCTTAAATGCCCACTTTTCTTTGATCGCCACTCCCACTGATTTGTTCATTTTTAATGAACCTAGCATTACCAGACTTAACTATTCTTGTACTATGGTTAGGATAATAAAATATGTACCTTTTGTACTTTTTTGGATAACCGATGAAGTAACGATTAATGGTTCTTACATTAAGCTTCCTTTAATGAGGACTATAAATCCTTATTTCTATTGGATAACCCTAAACATGTAGTTTCCTCAAGCTAGGTTTCCTACTTGTCCATAATTCATAAGGTATTACAGGAATTGCTTTACTAGGAACCCTAATAAGTAGATATGTATCTGTCTTTAATGCATACATCTATAAAGATAACAGTATATTAGTGTAACTTAACATACTCCTAACTATATCCATAAGAGCATGATTCTACCTTTCAGCTACATCATTTTGTTGTGGTGTATTGGGCATTATATACTGTGCACAATTGCCTTAACTTTGAAGAAGTTTTGCGAATGGACCTGGACATTGTTCATTCTCATCATATTTACCATAATATTCACCACCTCTATCAGACCTTACTACTTTCACTTTTCTATCTAATTGTCTTTCTACCTCATTAATGAATACGTTAAGAATATCCACTGATTGAGACTTTTCATGTAGTAAATTGAGATAACAACAACATGAATAGTTATTAATAAAGGTGATAAAAAAACTTTTCATCTCCCCAAGATGGAACATAAAATGGACCACATATATCAGTGTGTATAATTCAAGCAACTTAGTACTTATTGTGACAAAATTCTTAGATATGTGTTTTGTTTGCTTGCCTTTAATATAATCCACACACATATCCCAATCAATAAAATCTAGTTGAGGTAAGATTTTACTTTTCACTAACCTTATCACTCTTTCTCTAGATATATGACCAAACCTTTCATGTCACAAGTAAGCAAAGTGTTCATTAGTGCACTATGTTTATTACAAATATTGTGTTCAACATGAAACAGGGATTCAGAATGATTAACTTCAAGGTTAAAATGATATAAACCATCCATTAATGTACTAGATCAATAATAGTACTGTCGTTTATATAAAGAAAAAGCATCATTTCCAACATTGCAATTAAAACCTATCTTATCCAACTTATTAACAGAAACTAAATTTCTTACACATCTAGGAACATAAAGACACTTTTTAAGATCTAGACTATAACTGGTGTCTAAGACCAATCTATACACCCCAATTCCTTTTATTCATGCTTTCATTATGTTACCCAGATACAGGAACTCTTCAGTTCCATTTATGATTTGGATTAAAAAGAATCCCTGCATAACATATGACATATGAATAGTTACACTTGAATCTAACCACCAGGTATTGTTGGGCACCTTAATAAGGTTTGATTCAAAACATACTGAAATATAGTACTTACCTCTCTTTTTGAACCAAACCTTTCTTTTAGGACAATCTTTCTTACGGTGACCAGCTTTTTTGCAGAAGAATCAACATTGTTCTTTATGGATTTGGCCCTCATTAACCTTCATTAGGGCTTTGTCCTTCTTTTTGTTCTTCCTTCCTAGCTTTCTCTTTCTGCTGCTAGCTTCATTATATACTATAAGATGAACAAAGTGTTCCTTCATTTTCTTTATTCTCCCTTCCTCTTGTGCCAACATGGCCTTGATTTCTTAAAAGTTTCATTTCTCCTTAAGAGTGCTATAATCCACTTGGAACTGACCAAATTTAGGAGGAAGTGAGTTGATGATGAACTGTACTAAGAAGGATTTACTCACATCCATGCCATTGATTTCAGCTTTGCAGCTAGATTTGACATGCCTGCTACATAATTATGTATAGGATAAGACCAATCAAACTTTTTGGTTATCAATTCACTCATCAAGTTTCCTACAATAAACTTCTTAGTTATGTCTGATTGTGAGTGCTCTTTGATTTTCATCATGAATTCCCTTAAGATGTTTGTATTAGGCATTGATGGCTTAACATTTTCAGCCATTGTTAATTGCATAAAGTTTAGATTTAGCCTATTAGACTTTTCCTAAGCTTCTAAATATGTGTTTTTGGCTTGTGTACTAGTCTCAATAATGATTGCAGGCTTCTCAACAACTAATGTCAGGTCTTTATATATAATACCCATCGGATTTTGAATTTTCTTAAACCAATTGGCATAGTTGGGCCCGTTAAACTTAATCAAACCATTTCCCATAGCTAACAAATTATTAGAAGCTGCAAAAGTGAAACAAACTCACACATTAATTCTTTGAGTATAATTAAAGGATTCAGACAATAATAAAACTTAAATACGTATCCTTAATTCATAATGATGCTAACAACATATATATACACTTTAATAGACAGTTAATCTTATTCAAGCTAGTAGGCATGTTATCTTTAGATATAAAAATATATTCACCAAGTGTATCAATAAGTCTCTTTAATACTATTAATTATAAGCAATGATCCACCTTTGGGTGATCTCCTAATATTATAATTAATAATCTCAATTAATCAGTTCATCTTTGATGTCATCTATTAACATCATATAACATGAACAATTTAAAGAATGGATAAGTAAATGTCTAAATATCTTTTCAAGAAAGGTCACTTTGGTGGCTAATAAGTTTTTTTATGTAGTAAACATTTAATTAAGTATTTAAATTTGAAAATTTAAATATAATATTGAAAGATTATATTGTAAAGTCCAAAAATTGTTAGGGACTACAATGACAACCAAAATTACAATTGCATAGATACACTTCCTACGTTAAATGATCGTTTTTTGAGGCTTTTTTTAGAGAATAATTATGTGTAGGTTTGAAGACGCAAGAAGTGCACCATGTTGACACTGTATCAGCACTAGCAATATCAAAAGATGCTTCACTTTTGTTCTCTTGGTCCATGGGACAGAATATGCAAAATTTGGCGAACATCGAATTTCAAGTGCTTGGAGTCAGTAAGAAACGCACATGACGATGCCATTAACGCCATAGTTTTATCAAATGAAGGGCTTGTTTATATAAGTTTAGCAAATAAGAAAATCAAGGTTTGGAGCAAGCAAGCAAGAGAAAAGAAGGATTCATTGGTAGCTACAATGGGGGGTTATAAGTTTGTTATCAATGCCTTAGCTTTTAGTATAAGAAATATTAATGGCTACTATGAATCCTAAGGTTAACTTTAATGAAAATCAAAGTGTCATAATCTTGCTCTAATACCACATGCAATTAAAACTATAATGTTCTAAACAATATTTCAAGTCTAGAATTCTCCCAAGATCATCTATAACACAATCAATTCAACCCATTCAATTAGGATTCATACAATAAGAGAGTCCTTTTGGTTGCAAACACCTTCTTTACACAAAGAATTTATCCACTCTCTCCTTCTCTTTTCTTCATTCCTTACCAATGGTGCAAAAACATTGGTATCTATTAACTTAATTGAAGGGAAAGGGAAGAGTTGTTATTAATTATAATAAAACCCTAGTGACTCTAATATTCTCTACAAGGCCAATAACTATTATCTTGAGCCCCCCTTGTATAAGAATAAACCTAAGTAATATTGGCCACACTGTTATGATTATTAAATTAATCTAGCAGTTTGCACATTCTAATTGTTGCATTAATACCTAATGCAATGTCAACAAATGAAGCAAACTGAATGGAGGTAGGCATGGATATTATGACCATGCCAATAAATTACAAGTTGATGGTATGCACCATTCTATCATTTGTAAAGAAAGTATAACATATATTGCTGGAGACAAACAAAGAAGATGAAGATATAAATCCATAGAGACAAATTAGGAGAAAATGAAATAAGCTCATTTTGTTCAATAGGATGTCCATATGGTAATATGAAATTTATAAGATATTAAAAAATGAGAACATATTTAATTTTAGCAAAATTCAGTCTAGATTTTAAAGCCTCGATAAAATAAATTTTTTATGATGTTCAATTTTTTAAATGTTATGGAAGTTAAAATCTAATTTATTTTTAAAAAATATCAAATTAAAAACTTATTATTATTAGGTTGGTTTTATTATTGGTTAATTGTTTTTAAAGTTGGTTATTCAATTATAAAAGTGATTCCTTATAATTCTATTATTACCTTTTTAAATTTGTGTTATTAAAAATACTAAATGAGATTAATCTCTCTTTTTTTTAAAAAATCTCCAATAGGAATAACGAGTAAAAAAATTAAATTCATAATTTTAAAATTAGGATAAAAGATAAAATTTAAAGCAAAATTACAAAATTAATTATAAAATTTTCTAGTTTATTAAATATTTTTAGTTTCAATTATACATAAGTTAATAATGATTTAAAGTTATTAATTCGTATAAAATTTTGTTTATGGATTTTTTTTAAATTCCATTATTGAACTTTAAGAATAAATGAATTTCAAAATTTAATAATTTTTAAAATTTATTATCTACATTATATCAGGACTTCTATTAATATAGTTAAAAAATTTTATATGACATCAACATAATGTAATTTGAACATACAACTAAAAATATAATATAGGTATAACTATCTTTTCATTTTGAGTTTTTTTATTGATATTAACATAGTGTCTATGTACCTTTAGAAAAGTTTAAAGACTAAATTACGAGACTTAATAATTAAAATTTGAAAATATATTTATCTCTTTAAGTTTTTAATTTAAATTTTAATGTAGTAAGCATTATTTTTAGAATATTTACGAATTACATCTTTATCCCTTAAAAATAAAAACATAAAATATAGAATTATTTTTTGATTTAAGTAATTTTATTAAATTTAAAACATTTTCGTATAAGTTTCAAATTTGTTTTTAAAAATAATTGCCTTAAACATTTGTTAAAAATATCGAAGCACATAAAACATCAATAATAAATATTGACCAATCAATTATTGTTAAATATAACGATACAATTCAACTATTAAATTCCATCATAATTTATTGAACTTGATTTAAATAATAAATTTAAGATAGCTACAACAAATTATTAATTCAACTCGAGTTTAATTAATTTAGATTGTGTTAAAAGTTGAATTAGGTCTTTATATTAATAATGTTTATATGTAATATTAATTTTAAGAATCGTAATTTTTTATCAAAATTATATAAAAAAGAAGTTTTCTTAAAAATTAAAAATTGTAAATAAGTTTAAAATATAAATTTAAAACACAAAAGAGTTGCGTGTCTTTTGCATTAAAAATAATACAAGTTAATCCATACTCGTTTGCCAAATTTTCTATAAAAGTAGGCTTGACAGTTTAACCTGGCTAGGCCCAGATTATTTATCCTTAGATTTTTTTTAAATCGGCCTTAGATCAAGTTTGGCTCGTATTGTTGAAACTTGGCCTAACTTGAAACTCGATTTATGTACAGATAAAATGATATGATTTTTATTTTTTTTAATAAAAATTTTTAAAGCTGAATTAGACCGGCACGAAACAAGCTTAGGACTATCAAGGTCCGTTCGAACTCAAACTTAGCTCAGGTGTCTCGAACCTGAGTCTGGGTAGAAACTGTTTGGCCAAGCTCAGGGTTGGGCGGCAAAGTTTAGGATACCGTTTTGTATTGGCCGGTATATATTGTATTGGATCAAAACCGGCATAAAATTGAGGTGGTTATACCAAATTTAAATACTGACCGGTATCTGAAATTTAAAAAAGAATAACATTTTTTGTAAAATTTTCAAAAAATTTTAAACTATCCCTATCTCCTTTCCTTCTCTCCTACTTTTTTCAAAGTTTTTAATTAATTATTTTATTTAATTCAACTTTTTTAATTATTGTTTTTAAAATTAAATAAATATTTTTATTACTAATAATAATTATAAATTAAATAAAACTTAAAATTAAATTATTTTTATTTAAATTTATTTAAATATTTTATATAATATTTATTTATAAGTATTAATAAAAATATTTAGTTTTAAAATAAATAATTTTAAAATTATTATTTATAAACTAATATTTATTATATATATTTTTAATTATTAAATTAAAATTTATTTGAAATTTATATATTTTAAAATTAATTATATTTATTAATAATTATTAAATTAATTTTATAAATTAAATTAAAATTGTGATTATTATGATTTTTGGAGACAGAGTTAAAAATATATTATACGATTGTATAATATAACAATAAACTATTTTATAATTTTTAAAATATTTAAAAATTATTTTATAAATTTTAAAAATTATTTAAAATAATACACAATATTAATTAATACCGATACAATATTGTAATAGAATTCAACTTATTACTAAATTTGGTACGATATTCGTAATATTACAAGACGTGCCAAAATGCATTATTTAAGCACAAAATATGCCAAAATGCATTATTTAAGCACAAAAAATGCATTATTTAAGCACAAACGATGCGTGCATGAATTTATATCCACGATTGTACCCGACCCGGTAACCCATCGGCCGCCGGTTTGTTTTAGATAGATTCAATTGAGCCCACGAAAACTCAATATTAATTATTGATTCCTCTCGCCTGATCGGAGACGAATTGAACTGAGAGACCGTCTTGGTCGAAACCCTAAATGGATCTACTCAAGCAGGAACTCCTGAAGAAACGCCAATCTCTGGCGCAAGAAACAGGCGGCAAGCGAGTCTTCAAGCGCTCCGAAATCGAACAGAAAATGATCCAGAAAATCCGCGAAGAAGAGAAGCGCGAACTGGAAGCCAAAGTCAAACGCCATTCCACAACCCTCGCCGACTCCGCCGATACATCAACCTTAAAATCCACAACCTCCGCAGCAACAACTGCCGCTGCCTCCACTGCCGCGTCTTCCTCCAAGTCCCTAACCGACGAGCAAAACATCGACAACCTCGTTCTCCCGAAGCAAGAAGTAATCCGCCGACTCCGATTCCTGAAGCAGCCGGTCACGCTCTTTGGCGAAGACGACGACGCGAGGCTGGATCGTTTAAAGTACGTCCTGAAAGCGGGACTCTTCGAGGTGGACAGCGACATGACTGAAGGACAGACCAACGATTTCTTGCGCGACATCGCGGAGCTGCGAAAGAGGCAAAAGAGCGGGATTTTGAGTAGCGAGAGGAAGAGGAAGGATAGAGAGGAAGGTGGCGTAGAGGATGGGGACGGAGGAGAACGGGAGGGAGAGATTAGTGGTGATGGAGGGTCCAGTGGGGTTGATGCTGATAAGGATTTGAACCGAATGAAAGCAAATTTTGAGGAGTTATGTGATGAAGATAGAATCTTGGTATTTTTCAAGAGGTTGTTGAATGAGTGGAATCAGGAGTTGAATGAGATGGGTGAGGCTGAGAAGCGGACTGCTAAAGGGAAACAGATGGTTGCTACCTTTAAGCAGTGTGCTAGGTACTTGAATCCCTTGTTCAAGTTTTGCAGGAAAAAGGTGATTCTTTTTTTGGGTTTAATTGTAATGATTTTTGTGCTTTTATTTTTGTTGCAGTGATGATATATCTAGTAACTGTGTAAATGATCAGGCTTCAACGTGGACCAGATATTCTTTAGAAGTGGAGATTTATCTGGATTTAGTAAAACCTACTATTAAGAGCAAGATGGTTGCTTTTATAGCTTACGGTGAACCCACAAATCTCATTGAGCTAAACGTTTATGACTTGGCGAGAACAGCCTACATCCTGATTTCTGTTTCTTCTAAAACGTTATTGTGCACTCAGATCCAATCTAATTCACTACCTAGGTCTGACTGTTTAAGAAAGCTTGAGTTTCATACAAATCATCTATTGTGGAAATTGCCTAAGGTTATATTTAATGGCCATGAATCCTTATGCTTAATGGATACCAAATGGCTTAGCCATAATAGCATTGAAAATACTTGCAGTTTGCATTTTGGAGTTAGCCTGAAGCAGTTAACATGGATGAGGCATCCTTTGGTTATACAGGAAGTTGTCTCATGCTGTAGTTTTCTGTTATTTAAACCTTTCTGGTGTGCCCTTAACATCTGTTTGTTTTCTCCTACTGTTCCTTCTGTGTTAGGTGTTGTGTGTTTCCTCTATATCATTTATCTCAAACATGATTACATCCTGAGTCATTCTTAATTACTTACTTTATGTCATTCTTTGTCTTTTCTTTTGATAATGATGTTTTCTCTTTATACACTCCAGTGATACTATACACTATGGGGAATACGATGACACACATATGGTCGGAAATGCTAGTGCATTTGCAGTCAGATTGAAATGCCAAAACATATCTTAACTCATTTTATATTTCTTGATATAGGTTCTTCCAGATGATATTCGTCAAGCATTGCTAGTGGTGGTGGAGTGCTGCATGAAACGGGACTACCTAGCTGCAATGGATCAATATATTAAGCTGGCAATTGGTAATGCACCTTGGCCAATTGGTGTTACTATGGTTGGTATCCATGAGCGTTCAGCTCGCGAGAAGATTTACACCAACAGTGTGGCTCACATTATGAACGATGAAACAACTCGCAAGTACTTGCAATCAGTTAAGAGATTAATGACATTTTGTCAACGGAGGTATCCAACTATGCCATCTAAAGCTGTGGAGTTTAACAGCTTAGCAAATGGAAGTGATCTGCAGTCATTACTTTCAGAAGAGAGGGTTCTCACTGGTCAGCCATCAGAGGAAAGGCTTCGGTTAATGCCTGCTCAAGAAGAGAAATAGTAGCTATCCGTGATTTTTTACACTGATATTTCTTTGGTTGTCCCTTTTGCTATGTTTTCGGACTTTCTAACTATCTGCATCTTTTGGCCCTATGTATACTTTCTGATTGATTATTATAAAAAATGAATTACTTGTCCTTTGTATAATTTGTGCAGGGTTAGCACCTAGCATCCATAATCTATTTACTTGTGCATATTAAGAATTTCAATGCAAGCTGATAGATTGAAGCTCTTGAACTCTTGTGAATACTTTGATTTCAATTTTATCACAAATTCCCCAAAAACAATGTTTGAGTTCGATTAATTTTATTTTCCTCTTCAAGCTGTGCTTTATAATTCTTCTTCCCACGGGTTTATTACAGAATTTAGGTATGGGATCGTTCTATGTATATGTCCTTGTTATCGCAAAACTGATGATTGTTGGACATGCTTTTACATGTTCCGTTTAACTGGCAGTAGGGAGTTATTCTAAGGTCTACCTTTTCCCTCTTCTTTATGTTGTTACTTTGATGTGGATATAATGGAAGTGAACACTTCCGCTATGTGTGCAATGAAAGCTCTTATGAGGCTAATGATTAAAGAGTGAAATCCGTCCAAGGGCAAGTTCCATCTTACAAATAGGCGAGGGTGTTCTATAGATGCATCATATTGTTCAAAAATCTATTTAACTAGCGGAAGAAGATATAAAAGTAAAATCAAACTCATTAATTGTTGTCTTCACTGAAGGACAAATATCATTGTTGTTCATTGGTTTTGTAGATGATGATTTTCATTGTTAACGACCAACTATCCCAAAATATATACTAGCAGAATAATACTGCGCAAATGCGCAGTAATAATGCCCTGTGAATATAATTGATTAAATAATTTAATAAT
>JAOSBL010000004.1:10920484-10942854 GCA_027568915.1 Erythroxylum roraimae | reverse complement strand
TAATTTTAAGCTAAGTCATTAAGTTTAGCACTCCCACTAAGCTAAGGCTAAGCCAAGAAATTAATTTATTTATGCAAATTCTTTTCTGACACATTAATCTTCCATGGCTTCTCTACTTGGAAAAAAGAAGTAAAAGTACTCATATGTATGTATCCCATGAAACCATTCATGAAGTTTTCTTCAACCATCATGTAAAAACCACTCTACTACTCTAGTCGCAAATTTCAAAACACATAACATGCCTACTTTTATATAAAACCAGCCAAACCACACACGACTCCGTGAAGAATAGTTTCAAATCCTATTCTAAATTGAATGTCATCGTACTACTATATCGGATTAGGGGCCCCTTTTCATCGATCAGCACTCCCACTAGTCTTTGCAAGTTATAAGTTAACATCAAAAATTGTGAGATTAGGGGGCCCTATTTATCGTGGGCCTGGGCAGGTGCCCTGCTGGCTTGGAACTGACAACATATGATCTGTTATTCTAATTATTTGAAAATCTGTAACATTGCTAATTGACTGTCTCCTCATGTGCATTTTCTTCAGACCTTGCATTATCTAATTATCTTGTGAATTATAGAAATGGCCTTTAGTTACTCTGGTTAAGGGCCATTATTTTCAAAAAGAAAAAAAAAAGGGCTAATTACAGTAAATTTGGCATTGCAAATAAGACTCATGTCTGAAACTGCCTCGTTTGTATTCTGAAAGGTTGCGTTTATGAGACATTCCTCAAATACAGCCCTGATATAACGACATTGAGAGGTACACAGGCAGGTTAACCAACCAATGACCAAGAATCCACATAGTACATGTAGGCACACGTGGCAGCATATACCTCGTCCGTACTCCAATCTCTCCATCTCTTATTCACAACCACCCACTATGGATGCTCTCCTCCACACCCCAACCTCCATGGCTAAACGCCCTTGTCCATCCTCCTCCACGGCCGTTGCATCAACCATGGCCCCGTCATCAAAAGCCGTTAGGGTTCCGAACCATATGAGCCTACAGGCGGACAATATCCTCCAGACCTTTCTAGGCCTCGCGGATTCCCCTTCACCGTCTATCGATATGTTCTTTGAGCATCTTCTAGATTCTTCGCCTTGCGATTCCGATCAATCTGTCCTCATCGATCGCGCTCTAAAATTAGGCTCCGTTCTCGTGGAAGCTGCCAAGCGTTCTGATAGGAAACGCTCCACTAAACATAATTCTCTCACTTGGCCTCTGCCTCCTGATCTCACCATCAAGGTTTGGTCTATTTATTTTTCGATCATTGCACGATTTTCTATTTTTCATTTGTTTCAATCGTAGTTTTTATGAAGATACGCGTGATGATTGTAGTTTTTGAAACTGTTTTGAAGCCTGGAGTTTGTGTTTGATTTAATTTATTAGTTTCTTTTTATGATTTGAAAATTGCGTGTTGCCTTTGATTTGCTCTGAATTTTCATAAATAAGCTATTGTAATGTATTTTGAAGGATTATGGTCGTAGTGGTTATGAGGGAGAAATATTTTTTTTTTTGAGGAGAATGAATTTGCATTTGAAGCTTTCATCTTTTGGATTTGGTTGTTTGGGGGCTATTTTTTTGAGCTATGATACTGATGATAAGCAATGTAGCTAATAGTTGCCATTTGACAAACTACTCTTGTTTCTACTCTTCCATTATTTTGCCATCTAGTCATCCATTGTGTGGTGATAGATAGAAAGATGAAGGAATATAGAACTTTAGTTGCCAGATATTGATTATATGTGCCCATGTACATGGAAAATGCATACGTATATTGATTTTGAGTGTTGAAGATAGCAATGGTGCTTGCTACATTTTCAGTGTTGCCTGTGAATTGACATTTTTTAACTGTATGCTACAAATATTAATCTTTTGGTTTCAGTGCTTATTGGGCTTTTTCTGTATGATATTGAAATGCTATGCAAATGATGTTAACTCTATAGGCCATTTACTCTTGTGGGCTTGAAACCAAGATTTGAGGCTCAAGAGCCAGGAAAACCTGCTGAAGAGACATGTTCTTTCAGTTTTTGTGGCTTAAGATCCCATTGATGGTGCATTGAATCCTGTTTCGTTTGTTAAATAACTGATACTTTTTCTAGAAATTACATTTATCTATAGCTTATCTTCGTAGATTTTTGGCAATTGTATGTTACAAAAACACAATTTTCCTTTTTCTCCATTTATCTGAATGTTTATTTCTATGCTTATCTCCAGGTGTTTTCTGTGCTTGATACACAAAGCTTGTGCTATGTTGCTGCAACTTGTTCGATGTTCCGCAAATGTGCAATGGACCCCCTGTGCTATGCCAATATTGACCTGACAACAGTTGTTCCAAAAGTGAACAACGCTGTTGTGTCTTCTATGATTCAGCGTGCTGGAAATGCACTTCAGTAAGAAAATTGCATACAATAATTCCCTTTTTAGTCAAAAAGTTTGTGATCATCATTTGTTTGTACTTGTTATTTGAAAATTTATTCTATGATGCTATTAGGTGGCAAAAAGGTAGAGTTCATTAAATTTTAACCATTAACATGTTTCTCAATACTATTCTTAGCCTCTTTTTAAGTTACACACCATCCAAATATGATAATATTGTTTCCAGTTGCTTCTTTTAGGATGCTAATGCTATTACATATTCTCTAGTTCTTGTTAATGATAAAAATTGTAATTGCATCCTATGAACGTCTTCATAAATTTTTGTTTATTAAGGTAACTTTTCTAAAAATGGATAAGACACTCAACTTTTATGTTGTATGGCTTATGGACTTTTTTAACCTTAGATTAACCCTGTACAACTGCTCCTATTTTAATGTGGATACAACCTTTAGCAGCTATTTAACTTGCCTTTTTTTAATCTCTTTAATGATTAATCAGGTCTCTCAAGCTTGGCATAGTTCCAGGCCCAACAATGTCGCCAGGATCTTGTCAGCCATTGGTTTATAGCATCAGAAATTCTGTAGATGTTTCAAACTTTTCTTGGAATGACAAAAAGACCAGACAAGGGAAGGAGTCATCTATTCTTACAAGGTCCTGCTTAAATCCTTTAAGTGGGGAAAGTGGTGCCGCAGGGTAACTGGCAATATTTGATTTAAATAGTTGTTGATAGGCGATGGGTTACTTGTTTTGTCCTAATCATTTGCTTTTTCAAAATGTTAGCATCCTTTTGAGAAGATTGTATCTTTACAACATAGAGAGAATAGATAACACATCTCTTTGCGGGGCGCTGTCTGCCTGCCCGTCCCTCCTTGACCTGGAAATTGTTGGCCTGTAAGTTAGTTTTGTTACTTTCTGCGTCTTGTTGCTGATTTAAGGATGCCGGGCTCAGTGGATAGAATAAATTAGATACGGGGTGGATGACAGGCTACTATGATCTATAATTTTAGTTCTTTCATACGACGGCTTTCTTGCTGTCTGACTGCGGCCCTGCAAAGAAGAGTGCATGTGACTGCAGATATTGAACTTCTACGTTACACTGAAAAAGGAATCATAAGCATGGATGCGATTCAAAAGTTTTTGCTGCTACATAGTTGTAAAATACAAGATTCATTGTTGGCCAAATAAGGAAGGCATCTATTATAAGAGTGTAATATCTATGATTGATGTTCTACTATTTCCATTTCATGACCTGCCCACACAAAAAATTCCTTAATATTATTATCTTTGATTTTAGCAGGTGTAACTGTTTAGGATAGCAATGCATTTAGGTTATCATTTGTGCGAATTTACTCTGCGTTTGAGTTTGCCACAATCTTAATAAAACTTCCCTTCATCTTTTTATCCTTTGTCACATACATAGCGAGCATTTGCACTTATATCTTATTGTTTTGTTTCTTTGGTGGAGCAGTCATGTTGAACTGAGGCAGACATTGGTGTCAGTGAGCATGAGTTGTCCCTTGATAGAGCGTTTATTTTTTGAATCTTCAAAGACAGGTAGGCTTACACAGTTGACAATCATCTTTTTCCAGCCTTGGAAAGTTTCTGCTAACTATGAAAGTCCCAAAATCAGGAAGAGATGACAGTTTAAAATCGCCAACATGTGAGAATCTAGTGAAAAATTGTCCAAATTTAATTTCACTGGCGCTTAGAGGTTTCAAGCTACATGATGGTAAAGTTCGAACACTTATTAAGGTATGATTAAAGTTCGAACACTTATTAAGGTGTGATAACTTTAGTGTGAAAATAACTGTGATCATACATATTACTTTGTTTTCACTTTGAGAAGACCTTTGTTGCTATATACTTAAGAAGTGTTTACTTAGTTTCTCGTACAACTTACCTTTGATCTACATAATTTCGTAGAGTTTATGTTTTTTTCGAGTTTTACCACAAGTTGATTCCAAATTGCTATACTTTCCCGTGTTAAAATCCTTTAAGAATATATATATATTGTGAGCTTAAGATCCAGAAATCAACTTATAAGCATAAAATTCATTTATTTAAAACACAGGATTTTGATAAAAACAAGTGCTCAACATTATAATCATGAATGTGGGAAAACAATGTGTACTCTTTCTGTGTGGCATGCTTATTTAAAAGCTTTTGTTTCTGTGTACTTAGTTGATAGTCAATCCCTTTGTTTTTTATTCTGTGTTTCTGCACCTGTGGTTGGTATTTAGGAATACAATGGTCATAGGTGGTCTTGCTTTGACTGTTGAACTCTGACAAGTTCATCTTTCTGACTTATTTGCAGGGACTTCAAAAACTAAAATATGTTGATTTTTCAACATCGTATTCAATCACAGGGAATTTTTTGAGGTGTGTGATCTCATATTAATTACATATGCTTTTGATCCTTAATTTACTATTTGATATGTTGTTACTCTTAGCATTTTCTTAAAACTTAAATTAGGAATCTTGGAGGCCCCGGAGGTGGAAATCTTCTGGAAATTTTGATTTTAAGAGACTGCATGCATCTCAAAGAGGTGGACAGTTTTCTCTATTTGCTCCTAGTGCCAAATCTAACTCTGTCCCTGGCACCTTCTGGGTCCTTATTATTTCTGTTATGTTGCAGGTGGAGGTTGCTCGGCTGATGATGGCGATTATTGCAGGAGACTTTAAGTTCCTTCGACATCTTGTGGGTAGTTAAAAAAAGCAAAAAATTGATTTCAGGCTTTGTTTTAATCTGATCTGAAATTCCTGTTGGATAGTTAACTTCTGTTTTTTTTTTTTTTTTGGTGTCTAAAAGGACATATCAAATAGGGAAGGTTTAGCTTCTGAAGGTGACTGGTACAACAGGTGTTACAACTCCAGGTGATTGCTCTCCTACTAAATCCATTGTCCTTACAATACATCTTTTAAAAAAAAGACAACTTTATCTGTAATTTTGGGATGTTTTTAGTATCATTCCTATAAATCAAGTGCTGGAAGCAAGGCCCGATGTTTGTTTACTTGCTGAGTTTCCACCGGAAGGAAGGTTAGTCATTTTTCTAGTGTCGCAAACTTGGCATTATCGCTGTTTTCATTAATCTTTTTACAATTTTTTTCCGAAGGAAAATTCAGAAAAATAAAAAAATGAGTACGTGATATGATTTGAGACTAAACGTCCATGATTGGTTGGGATTCTGGAATCTGCAGTTTTGTTGAGATTGAACAGATGATTGATAGTGACCTAAGTAGTGATCTCAGTCTGCCATCACAACTGAGCATTCATACATCAGATGGTTCATTCTTTATGAGTACATCAGAGAGCAACTATAATAGTGACCAGAGTAGTGGTAATGAAGAGGGTCAAGATTCTGCTTATGTAGTCCATGAGGAAAGCTCAGATGAGGTTGACTTTCTGGTTGTCTAAGTGAACCCCCCAAATTCAGCAACGTTGGGAAGGGCATTACTAATGGATAAGGTATCTCTCTCTCTCTTTGTATATGTGTGTGTGTGTGTGTGTGTGTGTGTGTGTCTCTGTGTGTCTGTGTGTCCTATGTTCGTAGTCAAGTGCACCTTTGTTAATTGGTTAAAACTGCTAACCCGTTGTCAGAGGCAACCATTTTACTTATCAAATCGTATTTCATTAAAGCAGATGTGTGTCATTAATGAAATAGACATAAAAATGTTGGGAAGTTGACATCCTTAGCATGTAACCGATGCCTTCTCCATGTGGTTGGCTGACTCTCAAGGTTGTACAATTTGTTACCTCCTGAAATTACAAATCATCATATATTTTTCTTTCCTCAGGGGAGATGTTATCTGTGTTCATTACCTTCTCGTGATATCCACTTGATTCTCAGATTCTTCCGACATTTTTTTAGATATGCGTAACAGCTATCCTCCCAGGCCATCTGTCTATGTTTTGTAATAGTGTGTTGCTGCAATTTTAGGGAGAAGGCATTAACAAAGTGAAGGTGAAATTAACCTATATTGTCCACAATGGACACTTTCTGTTTATGGGAATCCGCCTTCGCTCAAGGTCACCCTTTGGTATCCTGAAGCTGGGAACTATCATGGGATTGTTCAATTGAATTGACTATGGACGGAGGTCCACTCAGGATTTTTTTTTCCTTGCACTCCAAGATGATTGTAAAATCTTTAGGGGATCTTTTTTTTTAAAAAAAATTCTTCCTCTTTTTGTAATGTGTTTGTACCAAGACCTTGTATTCTGTATCATTTTTTAATCCTCTGATCATCATAAAAATATCAGGTAATCTAACAAAATCATTCAAAAATCATTGCATGGATTTATCCCCAGAGAATCGCCTTTGACATGGTCTTTTACTCGGTAAGGTTTGAGTACAAATCTTCGGTCTAATTTGTAGCTCGGTAAGGTTGAGTGCAAATCTTCGGTCTAATTTTACTCTCTCTAGCGCTTAAAATAACGTCGTTCTGATCATTAGATAATGAGTTTAGAGGATGTACAATTCTGTTCAATCCTCAAAGTCGTTTTGAACATTGAATGGGGTTGGAAAGCATAAAAGTGAACTTCAGTAAGGCCAGCTGTCGCCGAATCAACGAATAAAAGAAATATATGCCCACTTTCATTGACTTACCAATGACGTGGGTCTGATTTTTGCAACCGATCTGGAGGTAGAAATTGTGATTGCAAACTGTTGGGATGGGTAGGCGCTTCGAATAGCCAAATTAAACCAAATTGAGTCGATTGACGATCTAAAGCAATTCAAGTTGCGACTATCCTTGATCAGAAGGGGCTGGAGATTTTAGTTCACCATTGCGTACTAGCAGTGACGTCGTTTCGAGTTAAGCTGGTGCTAGAGAGGGCCCACCGACGGTTAACCACCTGAATAAGAATTCATGAGACTATATATATATATATGTGTGTGTGTAACCAGATACAGAACAGAACAATACTGTATTGGCGAGTCCTTGGGGTAGTTGAGAGGTACTTGGACAAAAGAGATCATCGGTCGTGGCATTTGGCAATGGCCAATACCAATACACAAGCACCTCCTCCGTACAAGCCCTATCGCCTTCACAAAACCCTTAGATCCCACGAACGAGCCGTCTCGTGCGTTAAATTCTCCAACGACGGCGCTCTCCTCGCTTCCGCCTCCCTCGACAAAACCCTAATCCTTTGGTCTTCCTCCTCCTTCTTTCTCATCCATCGCCTTGTCGGCCACACCGATGGCGTCTCCGACCTTGCTTGGTCTCTTGACTCCCACTACATCTGCTCCGCTTCCGACGACCGCACCGTCCGCATATGGGCTGCGCGTGGTTCCTTCGACTGCCTCAAAGTCCTCAAGGGCCACTCCGACTTCGTCTTCTGCGTTAACTTCAATCCCCAGTCCAACCTCATCGCCTCGGGCTCTTTCGACGAAACCATTCGTATTTGGGAGGTTAAGACTGGAAAATGCGTTCGCGTGATTAAAGCTCACTCTATGCCTGTTACATCGGTGCATTTTAATAGAGATGGTTCGTTGATCGTTTCCGGTAGTCATGATGGGTCTTGCAAGATCTGGGACTCGTCTAGCGGAGACTGCTTGAAGATTCTTATTGGTGATAAAGATCCTGCTGTCTCGTTTGCTAAGTTCTCTCCCAATGGCAAGTTCATTCTCGTTGCCACTCTTGACAGCACTCTTGTAAGCTTCTTGTCTATTTTTCCTTTGGTTCTGTTCTAATTTATATGTGGAAAATCTTTCTTGTTTGGCCGCCAAATGATGGTTATGTAGATGGTGCCTTTATATATGGATTATCCTTTTTCGCAGTTATTAAGTTCAGATTTTGGGTCTTTTTTGAAAATTTGGATCTTGAATATAAAGTAGAAGACCTTATTGGATAATCTACAAAATTTAATTGTTTTGAAACCAAGGCTTTTACTATTTTCTGCTATAGATGTAGTTCCTTAGCTAGTTATGTGCCTGCAATTTTTTTTTAACTGATTATTGCAATTAGCTTGATTAGTTACAAGTATAGTTCTCTTCAATTGCCGACTGTTGTTAGTCTTAGTAGTTTGTAGAATGTTAATTATAAAAAAAAAGAATTTTGTTTCACTGCTTTGATGAGTATCTTATGTATCTTTTTAGGGTTGGATAGGATAGACTGAGGTAGTTGAATCCTTACCTGATACCTAGGTCAAAGGAGTTTCCTGTCTCGATTGTTTTGTGCGCTTTTGTATATAACAGAATAACCTGATGCTCATTGGATCACTGAGCTTAGCTTACTGCATATCCCCAATATTCATTTCGATTCCTTAGTTAACGTAAGCTGGCTGACCCTGTATTCATATATGTAGCAAGTATTGAATGCAGTAGTACAGTTTAATATTCGGAATACTTGTGTTGCTATTAGCTGATTCTTGCTACTTATTATTTGGTTTATTTCAATTGCAGAAACTCTCAAATTATTCGGTGGGGAAATTCTTGAAGACTTACACGGGGCATACTAACAAAGTGTACTGCATAACCTCAACATTCTCGGTGACAAATGGAAAATACATAGTTAGTGGTTCAGAAGATAATTGTGTATACTTGTGGGATCTGCAGCAGAAAACTATGGTGCAGAAACTTGAAGGTCATACTGATACTGTTATTTCTGTAACCTGCCACCCATCTGAGAACAAAATAGCTTCTGCAGGACTTGATCGTGATAGAACCATTAAAATTTGGGTTCAAGATTCGTGAATTGTCCTGGCCAAAGTAGAGCTGTCAGAATTTCAGTCAAAGCATCCAGGCTGCTCAATTATGTTATGATGAGTGGTGACCGCAGAAGCTTAAACATCAGTGTTGAGTCTAAATGGCACTTGATGATAAAGTTGATTCTATCAGGTACCAATGTCTTATAGTATTTTTTGAGAGATGTTCCTGCCGTGTGTGAGGGGCCTTATTGTTGTCTAATTGTATATGTAATGACTGACACATTGGAAATAAACATTTGGCGTTGACCAAAGCTCTGTGTTTGAACTTCAACGTAGTTTACTTGGTCAATTTTCCCTTTGAATTGGTCAACAATACGTGCAAGTAACGTCGTAGCACTTAATTAACAGGCGTATATTCGAATTAAGAGAGGAAATTTCGTTATGAAAACCAACAAGGAAATCTCATTAGATAAGGACTAGTTTAGTTTTTTATTACTATTTCTGAAATTGATATCTTCTTTTTAAAAATATTTTATTTAAATTATTTGAACAAGTTAAGAAATGAATATTATTATTATTGATTTTGTGTGACAGGTATATAGTTGGATTGGAATTTAAGAATTCAAATAAGAAGCAAGTAATAGTAATTGTAATGGATTAGCAATTGACAAACTGTTAAAGAGGAGAGTGGTTAAGTGTATAACTAAAAGGCCTCGGCCCAGAAAGCTATTTGGACTAGCTCATTAATGACAAGTCCAACACATAAGATAAAAAGAGTATTACCATCCCAAGCAAACAGGAAAGCAGGAAGAGAGCTCGCGACGAAGAATCACAAAAAGACGATGACCACGATCCGACGGTTCTGCTGCAACGATCTTCTCCGCTTCGCTTCTGTTAACCTTGACCATCTAACGGAAACCGTAATTCTACTCTGTTTCTGCAAATTCCCATCTATCAACTTACGCTTGCATGCCATTTTGCTATCAAACTAAAGGGATCCAGAAAGATAATTGATTTGGTTGTTTTCTAAATTTCATAGTTCAACATGTCATTCTATATGACCTACTTGGCGAGATGGCCCGACTATTTCCATGTCGCCGAAGGTCCCGGCAACAAAATCATGGGCTATAGTAATTAACTCTTCCCTTTTGCTCTCCCCTTCAACATTACGTTTTTCTTTTTCATTTTTAGGGTTGCTTATTAAAGACAGATTTCAATTGGAAATGTTTGCAGTTATGGGTAAAGTAGAAGGACAAGGTGAATCTTGGCATGGTCATGTTACAGCTGTCACTGTAGCTTCTGAATACCGGAGGCAGCAATTGGCCAAACAGCTCATGAATCTTCTTGAAGATATCAGTGATAAGATGTATGAATATTTTACATCAATTTTATTTTTTTAACTTGTCCTCTGTACAATTATGTCTTCAGGCCAAATCTGTTTCTCTTGATGCACTACGAGTTTCAGTTGATAACTTGATTGTTCCATTTCACCTCATATTACCCGATGCCTAGGCTTCATCTTTTTCTTTTTTTTTTCTTTTTTATTTGTTCCGTATTCTGGGAGTTTTTCATTTTATCCTATGCGGACAAATCCATGTTTCTGATGCATTTATGAAGATGTAAAGTGCAAGTAAACTTGAGCAAACGTGATGGTTTTTCAATTACCAGAAGAAAATTTGATACTGTGTGGAAGTCAATCTCCTTGGCTCTAACAGGTTACTTTGCATTCTTGGGAATTAGTTTTCATTGGAAGACTATTGTAATTTAATAAGTTATAGGGTTCTTTAAATTGTATCTTTTGGGAGAGAGTACTTGTTGATCTTCTTAAACTGCATGTAATGTAGTTCATCTTGGTTACCATTTGGACATTGACCAGATCGTCTTGCAAAACACCTACCCATATTCTTATCATTGTTGCATTGATGATCCAATATGAGGGTGATTCTGCAATAATTTTTATCAATATACAACCTATTAGGACTTAAAAATGGACATATCTGTTTCCGTCCTTAGTGGTTGCCAAAGTAATATCCTGGCAAGTATTGGCTTAAATTTGGTCGCTGCAGCTTTGTTCCTAATGAGAGCTTCCTGTGCAGAGACAAAGCTTACTTCGTAGACCTTTTTGTCAGAGCATCCAATACACCAGCCATAAAGATGTATGAGAAGGTACTTATTCAGCCACATTTCTTTCAACTTGAGAACTTATTGTTCATTCTTTATATGTTTATTGTGCAAATCAGAAACTGAAAGAGTTCTGTTCAGTGGAATGAATTACCTTATTGAAAATTTTGACTATGTTGTTACATGCCACCATTCTTGTTCTTTTGTTTTTGACTTCCCGTTCATTGCCGCCCTTATCTTCATTAGATGAAATCATTAAACTTTTAGCTTGATCAGAGAAGATGATTATTAGGGTTTGGATGGTCTTAATTTTTGTGGTAGTGGAAACACATGGCACATTCAGGCTCTTGACTGACAAGGTTACTATGGGCTATTTTTCCACTAGTTGATAAATGCATTGTGGCATAACCTAATGGATTCATAAATTTTCTCAAAGTGGTTAAGAAGGATGGAATTAGATGATATCTATGATACCCTGTCTTCTCTAGTTAGCTTAGTTAGCATAAAATGCCATAAATTATCAAGGTGATGTTCACTCCTTTGTCTGGTTTATGTTTTCTGATTGTGATAGTGAATTCATGTAAACTGAAGCTGAATGTCTGATTGATTCGAAGACAAATTCCGAGCCAAGGAAATAACATGCATCTGTCAGATACTTCTTTTTGGTTTGAATTAGTGACAATCCTCTTTTAGTTAGGTGGGACATCCACCTTGAAATTCTAATTTACGAATTTAAGCTTGCTCGTACTTTAGTTTCTTGGCTGCTAGCGTGCTGGATGTGCCATTAGTCCTTTCACTGGGACAAGTTACCTTATATGGTATTTCCTTTTTCTTCTCAGCTTGGTTATGTGATTTATAGAAGAGTGTTGCGCTATTACTCGGGAGAGGAAGATGGATTAGGTGAATTCTTACATCTGGTCAATGTTTACCCTGTCCTTCCCATTTAAATTAACAGTGCCTAACAATAGATCAAATTCTGTTGTCAGATATGAGGAAAGCTTTGTCTCGAGATGTGGAGAAGAAATCCATTATTCCCCTTAAACGGCCAGTCACACCTGATGAATTGGAGTATGATTAGATCTTCATTGCTTGCAATCAAATACTGAACTTGTTGGTTATGCATTTTGAAATTGGAATAAGTACAATTGCTAAATCAAATGCCATGTATCGTCTTGCCAAATCTAGGAGATTGTGATTTTGAGAAATTTTTGGGCCAAATACGCGTCACATAGCTATACGAACCAACGATGTTGTGTTTTGTACTGCACACACCTGCCAGAAAATGGTGCTAAGACAAAATTATCGTACTAATTTTCAGTACCGGTCTATATTGGCCGATATTCTTAAAACTAATTGAATATTGATAAAATATGAAAATTTAAAAAAAATAGGATTAAATTGTAAGATTGAAAAAAAAATCTTGACCTTAACTGTCAGAGCCTCTATCCTAATTCTGCATCTCTCACGGTAATAGGTATTTTACTACCCATCTATTCCTAATTATTAGGAATTTTGTGTTTGGTTTAAAAAAAAAACCCACAGAATAACCATTCTGTGTATTAGGTATTCTTGGACAGTGGAGAATAGGTAAAGACAAAATGTTTATTTTCACATATCACTTGCAGGTTCCACATCCCTCCCGATCAAGTTTAGGAACAAATGGTAGTCCATCACGCTTTGCTCCCACGGGGCATCAGGGACATCCTTGAAACTTGCCTACCGTATCTGTATCAGGTACAAGTTACATTGCATCTTCCCCTTCCATAGCTGCATCTGGTGGCACTTCAGCATTTAGAGATGCTCGACAACCAAATCCGTGGAATTAGGGATGTGCACTAACATGATATGGCTTCTAGCTGCCATTGGTGCTTGTCACAAGCAAAACAAATAAGGTTGAGTACAGCTTCATAGAACTGAAGTTGGAGTGGTTGCTACGCTCAACATGTTGTAGTTGGAACACAATCCTAGTGAATTCAAAGAAGTCGGAGTGTTTGTTTTCAATGGAGCACCATAGTCCGAGCACAGAGAGAAGCACTTACAGAGTTCAAGTGGTTAACGCGTGTTGGGGAAAAAATAATGGCTTAAGCAACATGTCATTTTCAACATGCCTTAAACTTTAGTTTTATAGGCTAATTTTATAGGTGGGTTTTATGTCTATGGATTTTTTTTATCATTAATTAATTTTTTTATATTTTTAGAAAAGGTTTGAGAATAGAAAGCAAATTTCATATTATAAAAATTAAACTATTGAAAATTATTATGCAATTTAATACAAATTAGGATTCTCGTTGATAATTAATTAATGTATGAAATTTGATTAATATGACAAAATCATTTTTCGTAAAATAAAATTAGAATTATTATAACAAAAAATTGAATAAAAATTCGTTTTTTTCTTTAATGACTCTATATCATTTTCAATTCAATTGCAATTAGCTTTTTTTAATTGATGAACATATTTTTATTTATATGATTTCGATTCTTATATTAGTATACATTTGATTACACTGATAATATAAATTTACTATAAAAAATTTTAAGTAATAATTATGAAAATTTATCATCAAGATTATTATTTATTTTATAAATATAATTAGAACATTTAAGTGAAATTGAATTGTTTATAACTTAACTTTTCATCATCATCATACCCAGTTCGAAGTCCCGCAGTAAAACGGGGTCTAGGGAGGTCTGATAGTACGCAGTCTTATCCCTACATAGTAGAGAGATTGTTTCCTGACTTAACTTTTCACTAATTTCAATTTGAATTAATTAAAATTTACTGAAATTATGTACTTTTAGTTATATAAATGTTGTTATAATTAAAAAAAATGTTAATAAGGTAGTTCTAAGAAATTATATAATGATTAATTAAATATTATATGGAATAATTTATTAAAGAATTATTTTGCAACTTTAAAAAATCTAAATATTTTATAATTTTAAAAATTACCCAAAATAATATTCGATATTAACCGGTAACTATGTTGTATCATATTAGAACCAAACTTGGTATCATACTAATACGGTATTTATAACATTGATACGAGGTAAAAGATTGCTACTTGAATCTTGAATAAGAGAAAAGACTTAACAGTTATTAGGTGCGATAATCCCAAATTCATTGATGGAATCTTTATTTTAACTCTTAATATTTGGACTAAATTTTAATTTTAATATTTTTCAATCAATTAAAAAAATCTTAGCTTTTAAAAAGTGGATAATATGATCTTCAACTTAGTGAAATTTTAATTTTTTTCTAGAGATTTATCAATGCAGTTGAGTTGGTAATTTCTTTTTAATTTAAAGATCTTATGTTAGTCATGTATGCAGCTTAAGTAGACTCTAAATAATGAAACTTCAAATTGGTTTAAAGATTTATGGTTTTCGAAGCCTTAAATTTTTAGAACCACAATTTAAAAGTATATTTTGGAGATTTCATGTTTTAGGGATTTCATAACTCTTTTTCTCTTTCGTTGTTGGCGGTATTTTCTTTTTGCGACTAACCATTTTTCTATCTCTTCTCTCTATTTCTAGTAAATTACTTTTTAGTGTTACAAATTCAAGTTTGATTCACTTCTGTTCTCTCTATCAAATGAAATGGGTAATTATGGATCGTATTTTTGTATGGGTCTAGCTCCACCTAAATCAACAAGCTCAGCTCAAGTTGATTGGATTTGGGTCGAGTTTAATTTTTAAAATTTTTCAAACTTCATCTCAGAATTGAGTTTGGGCTTAGGTTGCCTAGTTTAGCTTAGCCTAAAACTCAAATATATCAAGGATAAAACAACGTTATTTTGAGTAAAACAACATTTTAAAATTTTAAATTAAAAAATAATCGAGCTTGGTCGAGGCTAGAGCTCAAGGCTTGCAGTTTAAGCTAGAGCATGATCAGCCAAGCTTGAACCCTTAGTAAAAATTTAGAGCTTTGGCTCAAACCCAACTCAACCTAATGCCATCATTATTCAGAGTAATATCATGAACGATTTGTTTTGATCATGACTATAATAATGATTGTGTGGATTATTAATGATTAACATTATCAAATTCTAAAGTGTGTTACAATAAAGAGCACCAAACTTTTGATGTTTTATTTTCATTATACCTTAAGTTGTTAGTTTCTTGAACCAAAGATCATTCACTACAATCCTAAGGAATTTGGCTACAAACGAAAAAGGTATTTCAATTTTGCGATCAAGTTGTGAAAAATGTTATAATCCTTAAGAGAACAGAATATAAAGTGCTAAACCTTTTGAGATTTTTCCAATTGAGTGCTCAAGCTTTCAAATTTTTCAATTAAGTGACCAACTTTTTATAATCTTAATAACTTAGTTCAAAATGTTAATTCCGTTAATATTTTGCTAATTAGGCTAACAGAATCATTTTTGCCTATGACAAGTAGGTTTTCAGGTGGAAATTTAATCGCTAACTAAGTGTGCCCATGACCTATACCAATGACCCATATTCATACCTTATAACCCAAATACCTATGACTTAGTAAACCATAAAAGCATCGACCATTTGCAACATTAATGTGAATTAAGGCGTCCTAACTAATATCCATGTTCTATTTTATGAACAATTTATTAAGAAGTTTCACATCCTCGAACTCACCATTAAGTTAATTTAAGAATCATAGTGACACATATTCTGCTCTCATCTACATTTCAACTACTTTCACTAGGTTCATCGCATAATAGCCCGCAGTAAGTTTCACCTTTTTCAGCTCAACTCAAAGTATTTCGCAAACTTCTTCGAAAAAACCTACATAACCCATCATTTTGAGGATAATTTAACTATATTCTTGACCAACATTTCACAAGTTTATATCAAAAGTGTGCCAATGCTTGTAAAAATTTTAGAGTTGCCTAGTGATAGTAGGGTTCTAATCCATGCTAATGTAGTTATAGTTAAGCAAAGTCATAATGATATTATTGCACTTTGGTTCTATAAAAGTAGTTATGAAAGAAGCCAAGTTGAGCCTTAGATTCCCGTCAACCACCATCTTGTCATTTGTAAGATGAAAAGTTGCTTCCTTTAGCATGGGTTTTATGGCATCTTTCACCTACACGAGGAGACATTCAACTATTTCATTGTTACATATATGCCCATTAGGTTATATTTATTTAGTTTATGGGTATGGGCATAGGTATTTAGGTTATTGGATTATGGGTATTTGGGTTATTCAGTATGGGTAATGGATATGCTTAGTTGGCCATTAATTTTCGACGTGAATGCCTACATGTCATGGACAAAAAGGATTTCCTTAGCTAAATCAACAAAATAATAACAAAACTAACATTTTGAACTGAGTTATTACAATTATAAAAAACTATGACATTTAATTGAAAATTTAAAAGCTTGGCTACTAAATTGAAAAAAATCCTAAATGTGGTGTACTTTAGAATCTACTATCTCATTTCCTTTTGTACTACCCATTTTCATAGAGAATTGAGAATTAAGTACTATTATGACCTCTTTTTTTGTCCTCCCAGGTTATAATTACCAGGGGACGTTTCAAATATAGGATAAAATAATATTTTATTTTAAAATTATTGAAAATAAAGTATTCAATTGTACTTTCAAATATCGTAACTAAGTTTATGTATTTTTTTATTTAAAAGATTTTTAAATTTGTGTTAAATGTTATTATAGGTTAAATACTCAATTAAAAAATTCAGAGGGACTCTAAATTATCCAAGGTCATCTTTAGAACCTTGAAATGGTCTTTGATAGCCTTTATAAACATCTTGAGATTAATTTCTGCATTTTCTCCATCAATATTCATGTTGAAACCTATTAATAAAATGTTAGTAATAAAAATAGATTTTTTTTCACACACACTCCCTTATGTGTTTAAACTCATAATTTAGGTTACCAATCACTGGTGTGTCACTCAGTTTGACTTTTCTTAATGATGTTTTATGAAACTTACCTTTTATCACTTAACTTCCCCTTACAAGCCCTTTAAGAAGAAATCTATCATTGCTCTTACTAGTAAAAAAAACAATAATGGAGTTTACAACTTTAGGTTGATGAAATCAACAAGGAAGAAAAAGGAAGAAGATGAAATTAGTAAGAAAAAATAAAGGATTTATGGCAAAAGGATTGGTTTGCACCTTAGCATTTTACAAAAGGTCTATATAAACCTTATTATTATCTTTGGTATTACTTAGTACCCTAATATCACTAAAATATTACTTATTGCACTATGAATAAGGTGAAAAACTAGTAATAGAGCCGTGGGGGCTTATTTAAACATTTTATAAAATGTTAAGGTAAAAATCACACATTTAGTCAATATTTAAATAAATTATTTTTAAGATTAATCATGATCTAGTATGTTTAAATTGTATAGTTGTGACATCACACATGCTAAATTGATCACCCGTATACTAGAAATTGCAAAAAAAACTTAATTATGTTGGGATTTAGGTGTTATTAGTGTCATTTCAAAAATGTTAAGGTGTAGTGTGATACATATATAATAGTAGGGACTAACTTGGACTTTTTAAGAAATGTTAGTGGCTAATTTGTAACATTTTCCAAATTATATATACGAATTGAATTTGTTTATATCATTAATTGGTTCATTTACTTGTAAGTTAACCAAGAAGGGTGAAACAAAGGGAATTGAAATATCATATAGAGTATAATACAGTAAAATATTTTTCATTTTAAATAAAAGTAATGAGATTAATGATGAAGTGAAGGACATAAAGGTTGACATTGCTTTGATGTTGAAGAGACTAAAGAATTAAACATTAGGGAACAAATTTTAGTAAATGATGTTATAAAAGTTGTCATCATTGTTATAAGAGTACCTATGGATTATGTTATATAAAAATTGAATGTAAACTTTCAATTAACTTGGTTTGAAGGTGTTTTATAAGCTATTTCTTTTTTTAGGTAATAACTCAAGATGGCTATAACTTCAATATGATATGATGGTTATAATTATAACTCAAAAGTCCAAACTAATCTACATGCCATGATGGACCATATAGTCTAAGTTTTGACCCCTCTTATATCAATCATAACATTTATAGAAACTGAAATCATTACTGTATCAAGCATTCATTTACAATATTGATATCTCCTATAAATAAAACACAAAATATACTTAAACCTATAGAGATCATAGTCATCATAGCATTCAGTTACAACTAAATTTCCCACCTAAAAACATAAAACAAGTATATAAAATATAATGTATGATAGTCACAAATTGCTTGGTTGCTACATACTCAACTAGAAAAGTGTTCTTGTGATAATTGAGCAACTCTTCTATGGGTTACCTTTCTCTTGGCCACTTAAACTTGTAATTGTCTAGATGTTATGCTTGGAATCTATTTAAATCTAAGGCTTCTTGGTTGGAAGGCCAATTTGAATATCCTTATATCAACATCTTCAAAATTTCTTTTTATGGCATGTGTGGAGCTACTAAGCTATCTTAGTATAATATTTGAAACCTAATTATCTATTTTAGTTATATGTCCATCAAATCCATAAACAATGCATTATCAATTTAACTATATTTATGAGACATAGTAAATAGTATATGTAATAATAAGTGAGCATATATCATTTGATGTTATTGAAGCTCCTCCATCACTTAAGTATTAGACCTATATAAATAAGTAATGAATATGTTATATTTTCCAGAAAGTAATGAATATGTTACATTACATACTTGGTTATTAATTATCTACAATTTTAACAATAAAAACTTAATTTTGAAACTCATATTGGCTAGTTATTGACTATCAATAACTACTACTACTTTCCCACATCTTTTATTGTTGTGCTTAGTATTCCCATATTTTCTTCATTTTTATATTTGACCCTTTTGGGATATCTTATTAGGGTTCTTCATCTTCTTTAGTTTATTCTTATCATTTTTCTTACTTTTTGGGGTCTCTCTAACATCACCCTTTTTGTAAGGAGTATATTTGTTCATTATTTATGATTGGCCAAAATATATCTCCTCTCACTAGCTATAACACATACTAATAAACTTGTTGAAATCTATTTTTCTTATAATGAGTGCAATAAATGCTTAAGCCTTTTGCTTAGAATGATGAATAGCATTTATAATATGTTTAAACGAGTAACCATATAGTTTCCATAATCTATAGCTACAAGTTTAGTCCCTAATAAGTTTGATTATGTGCTTTCTATATGCCCTTTTAAAACCTCATAAGCTCTATCCCTATTTCGTGTCAATGTCCATTACAACTATCCATCCCAAGTATTAGTCTCAAATGTCTCTACCACGTTATGAACAATCATTTTATTGAACCAAGGGAGATTCCAGAGGTTTTAATGATAACCAAACATAATTACTACTAATGAGTTTAATGTTGTTCATAAGAAGGAATATGAGAACAATATATTACTATATCAAAGGATTACAAAAGAAAAGATGATGTTTGCAATCTTTAATATTAAGACCAAGTCAAGAAGAAGATCAAAATACAATGAGGTTATTTCATGTATTATTATTATAAGTTCATCTTGATTGTCTTTGATAGTCTAAAAGGCTCACCATGCAAAAAAATTTCATTTCACTTCATTGCATGAGTCTTTACATTCATCAAGAGACATTGAGGCTGTTTTTAATATAAATTTTGATCTTTAAAATAATCTTTAGGAAACTTTTTATGAAGTGCTTGTCATCATAATAAAATTAATCAAATTGAGATTGAGCATTTGAAAGTGTTAAAATCATATTTTTGGGGTAATTAGTCAGCCTATATGGGATAGTGGTTAATTAATATAGGTTAAAATTATTAAATTTGAAGTATCAAGAATTTGTTGTAACATTAGTTGATGTATTGGTCAACATCAATTGTTCCAAAAACTAGTGAATCTAGACCTTTTCATGCATATTGGTCAACTAGTATGCTATGTTAATTGACCAGTATCTTGCATATAGCTGTTGTAACAGCTAGTTCTTAGCTCTAATAGCTAGTTCTTGGCTCTAACAGCAATTTAAAGTCCCAAATTATTATAAACAGGTGTTTCCTTAGTAGTTTTAGAATCAAAAAGCATTTAAGTTTCCTTTACACACATTTTTAAGTATTTTTCAATTATTTAAGCATTCATTGTCTCATTTTAAGTGTGTGAGAATTTTTGTGATTTTCAAAGTATCCAAATGAGCAAGTTTGAGTTGTAAGTTATTTTTGGGGTTTTTGATCATTGTATTAGGTTTATCTAAAAATGGTTTGAGGGTCCTCATTACCTTGAAGAAAGATTGAAAAGGAGGATTCTCTTTGTTAAAATAAAAAATTGTACCAAGGTTATTCTTTTCTATGAAAGAAGAATTATAGTTAAAATTCAAGATGAGTCTTGAGAGTAGATATAGGCAAGGATTATTTGTTGAACCACTATAAATCAATTCATGTTTCTTTTCCCTTACTTTTTATTTTATTGTTGACAGGCATAATTAAATTCATTTACTTTTATTTCACTCTTGCATTTGTGATAACATGTAGATATAGTTTTCTATAAGTTAGTATACTTTAATTAAAATCTTAAATTTGCCCAATTCAGCTCCCATCTTGGATTTCATTAGGGAAGAGATAGGGCTAATATTTTAAATGAAATCATATAACAAAGATCATAATGGCATACTTAGGAGCATCTTCATCGTCCTTTAACCAAGAGGGTCAAAACATTAATAAAGCCCCTTTCTTTGATATAAATGGTTAACCTTATTGAAAAAAAAAGAATGAAAATTTTCTTAATGGCTAACAATGTAGATTGATTGGAAATTGCCTCAAACGGTCCATATATTCACACTAAATTATAGATGATAGAAAAGTTCCCAAGTTAAAAGAGGAATGGGATCCTCAAGACAAAAGATTAATCTCCTTAAATAGTAAAACCATCCATATTTTGTTTTGTTCATTCGGAAGAAATGAATTCAATAAAGTCTTTATCTATAAAATGACTCACGAAATTTGGCATACACTAGAAGTTACTTATGAAGGAACAAATCAAGTTAAGGAAAGCAAAGTTAGCATGCTAACTCACCAATATGAATTGTCCAAATAAAACATGATGAAAGCATTTTTAGTATGTATACTAAAAATGCTTTCATCATTTTTTATTTGGTACTAGATTTATTCATATTATCAATGCTATCAACGGACTTGGAAAGACCTACATCAATGTTGAAACGATACAGAAGATGCTTAGGTCACTAGTAAACATGTGGGAAGCTAAAGTGACGACTATACAAGAAGTTAAGGACCTAATAACTCTACCATTGGAGGAGCTTATCGAATCTCTCCTTAAATAGGAAATAAGGCTCAAAAGGATGTAAAAGGAAACATCATTTCCAAAGAAAAGGATTTAAACATTCAAAGTGTCAAAAGAAGAATCAAGCAAAGAGGAAGAGATATCATCTAGTAAAATTGATGAAGAAAATATTGCTTTAATCACTATAAAATTCAAGAAATTCTTGAAAAGTAACTCCTCAAAAAGAAAGGACTATAGAGGTGTTAAGATAGATTCAAATCGAAAATTAAGTAACATTATTTGTTTTGGATGTATGAAATATGGACATATAATTGTCTTCTTTTCTTGAGGTGGTTGTTGCCAAAATCGTGGTGGAGGATTGTTCCTTTATTGCCCCTGATTCCCTCAGAGAAAAATTTTGGTGATTCCTTTATCTTGAAATTTATATATTACTATATGGATTATTTTGGAATTTAGGAGCATTCTCTATATAATCCATATGCTCGAACCCCATCAGAACCTTTACAGCCTAACATTCTTGGCAAGTATGCCCTTGCACACCTAACATTGCATCACTTGGAATAATTAAGGATCCATAGTTAATCCATCTATATTCTTAATCAGAGCCTCAACCTAGCCTACTAATGATGTAACTGCATCTACATCAAAAAATCCTGAGGGATTACTAGATTTTGCTTGAGAAGAGAATAATTAATAATTGTTCATCTCTATATCTTTAACAAAGTCTTGCTCTACTTTTAGTATTCTATTATTCAGAGTATCGATCATCTGTCTCATCGTTTCATTTAGACCTTTGTAAACCATGATACAATTTTTCAAATATTAAAAAATTTTATATATTAAAAATATTATTAAATTTTAGTATACATATTAAAATTAAAAAAAATTCACTAAAAAATTTTTTATCGTGGGCATTGGCTATAATGCAGAGACGCACCCCCACTTTATCT
>JAOSBL010000004.1:10893051-10915571 GCA_027568915.1 Erythroxylum roraimae | reverse complement strand
AAATTAAAAAAAATTCACTAAAAAATTTTTTATCGTGGGCATTGGCTATAATGCAGAGACGCACCCCCACTTTATCTTGTTTTGATCCGGAACTTGTAAACAACGGAGAATTTGAAGGGAATGTCCCAAAACCAAGTTTTAATGATAGACTTGAAAGGGCATAATTCCCAAAATGAGTTGCCGTCCAAACACAAGAATCTTAGTCCTCTCACTTTTTATTACACTGGTACTTCCCCTTTCCATTGAAATTTTGCATCCCTTTTATTCCCATATGTCGTGCCTATAGCTACACAACCATTATTAACTTTACTAATATTATATATATCATACATGCGTATTTGACTATAATTATATACTCATATTTAATATATTTTGCTTTTTATTTTATAATTTTGTTGTATATTTGGTACTTAATTCACTTCAAATACATTTATAGGCTATAATTGTCTTCACGAACTAAAATAAGAATTAAGATAAAATCGTGGCATGAAAAAAAGATTTGAAAAAATTAAGGACCTACACGACCGTGTACAGTAACTGTATAAGTCTTAATAAACATGTGAAGATTGAAGAATTTTAGTTCTGGTCGTGTAGAGTTATACGCCCGTTTATCTTGTTATACACGACCATGTATGTTGCCCATGTAAGTCTTTGTTTCTATGTAAAATCGCAAATTTATTTGTTTTTTATTATACATGATCTCTCATACACTTGTGTAAGTGATCGTGTGTATCCCTAAATTTTACTAGAAAAGGACGTGAGCATAGGCAAAATTGAAGAGAGACTAATTATTAAGCAGTTTTGAGACATAAAACACTTAGAGAGGCGATGATTTTGATCAAAGGACGAGGAAAATACAAAGAATACATCAAGAGATCTAGTAGATAGTTACATCAAAGCCAAACTTGTAAAAGGATTCAACAGAAAAGAAAGGAAGATTTAGAGTTATAATTTCTTTGTTTTCTATTAGTTTTTCTTCATGTTTTTCTTTTATTTTATTTTCTATGATTAGAAACTAAATGTTTTAGTGTCTAATCTTTTATTCAAAGAAAATATATTGATTGATTGTTTTAATTCAATTATATGTTTTATTTTTGTTCTACTATATCCAGAATATTAGTGCATATTTGATTTCATATGATTAAGGTTGAGAAATCATCTTGTATGAATAGATCTACCATAATTGGAAGGAGTTGTATGCAAATATAGAGATTAAGCCAACAAAAATTCTCTAGATTAAGGTCAAACCTAATGGAGAAATTCATAAATCCATAATGCAATCCTTAGGTTTTAACTAGAAAGATTTCTGTTAATCAACTAGTGGGTTAATTTTTAATAGTCTCGAGAGAATTATTAGGTCCAGTAATCAATAATATAACTGCATGATAAAAGGTTGATAATTTGATATTGATTTTCTTAGTATTTTAGTTGTCCTGAGTTCAGAATTGTTTAATCTTAATTTAATTTATTTAATTAGTTTTATTTTTAATAAAAACTGAAAATTGATTCTTAGGCCAAATAATAGAAAAAGAGTAACTACTAGTAATTACCATCTTCGTAGGATCGACTCATACTTGCCTATGCTAGCTACAGCTATGTCGTTCACTTGCGATTAAATTGATATTGGATTAACACCATTGCCAGGGATAGTAATATTAGGAAAACATAAATTTTATTACTTTAGCCATCTTGATTTTATTCTGTCTTATTTTGTTTATATTTTATTTTATTAACTTGTTTAATATTCCTTTTTCTTATAAATTTTGACTCTTGGCCAATTTATTATCAGAGTAATTCTGAGAGCTTAATTGATGTAGATTTAGAAATCGAGCGAACAATGCTCAGAAACCTTTGTAGGACACAACTGAAAGATTGAGCTAGATCGTCAAATAAAAGATTTGGAAGGTCGAGTGGATACTAAAGAATCTCATAATATGGCTAACCAACCGAGGACCATGTTTGACTACGCTAGACCAAACTTGACTAGAGCGGAGTATAACATCATGAGACCAACTATTAGTCCCAGTAATTTTGAGATCAAGCCTAACATTATACAGATGGTACAACAGTCAGCCCAATTTGAAGGACTTAGAGATGAAGATCCAAACACGACAAAGCTAATGGTGATGCCATCAAACTGCAGTTATTCTCAATTTCTTTAAAAGGAAAGGCCAAACAATCGTTAAACTCGATGCCACGATCATCACTTATAACTTGGGAACAAATGGCGGAGAAGTTTTTGTTGAAGTATTGTTCTCCATCTAAGACTGCAAAACTAAGGAATACATCTACTTTTACTCCCAAGTTAAAGCTAAATCTTTAATACATAGGAGAGGTTCAAGGAGATGTTTAGAAGATGACCACACCATGGTCTACCGCTTTAGATGCAAATACAAACTTTTTACAATGGGTTGAATCGAAGCTACCAGACTAGAGATGCAGCAACTGAGGGTAATCTTAACAACAAGACATCAGAGGCGGCCTAAGACCTAATAGAAGACATGACTATGATCAATTACCAGTGGTGCTCGTCTAGAGCACGAATCAATAAGCCAGCAGGAGATTATGAAATGGACACAATGGCATAGTTGGCAAGCTAAGTGGAAACCTTAAGTAGAAAGATCGATAGACTTATGATGGCTCCACAAGGTCGAGTTATGCAATATGAGGCGTGTGGGCTAGATCATCAAGGTCAAGATTGTTAAGCAGTATAGCCTAAGCAAATAGATTATTTAGGGAATGCTCCTAGGCCCCAAAATAATTCGTATATCAACACATACAATTTAGGATGGAGGAATCACCCTAAATTTTCTTAAGAAAACTAGGGCCAAGAGAGAAATAACCCTCCATTCGAATTCCAACAACAAGCACCTCAACCTAAGAAGCCTAGTTTGGAAGAGATGATGTTGAAATTTGTCTAGGAATCAAATATTAAACATTAGAGAACGGAGGCTTCCATACATAACTTAGAGGTTTAAATGAACCAACTGGCAAAGTATGCAAAAAAATTTAAGGAGCTACTATCTAACAAGAGGAAGTTGGAGGAGTTGGCTAGTGAAACTAAGTGAGGAATGCTTAACGATCTTACAAAACAAGTTACTAGAGAAGCTTAAAGATCCTAGGAGTTTTACTATCCCTATGTTTTATTATTAATTTGTCAATAAAGAAAGCTTTAATCAATTGGGGGGTTAACATTAATTTAATGCTTTATAAATTATTTAAGAAACTAGGATTATAGGAACTTAAACCTACTAGGATGAGCATTCAATTGACTAATAGATCTGTTAAATATCCTAGGGTTATCATTGAGGATGTATTAGTTGAAATTGATAGTTTATCTTCCCAATTGACTTTGTAATACTAGACATGGATGAAGATATAGAAGTACCTTTGATTCTAGGACGTCCCTTCCTGGCTACAGCTAGAACCATCATTAATGTTAGTGATGGGCAAATTAGTTCTTAAGGTGGGCAGAAAAAATGTCACTTTTAAGATATCTGATGTCAAAAGACATATACTTGAGTATTATGATTCCTATTATTTTATTGATATTAATGATTCTGTAACTTTAGAAATTATGCACGAATTTGTTTCTAAAGATGTGCAGGAATTATCTGTGACTCAAAATGAGGATGAAATTGAGGCCAATAAGCCTCTTATGAGAAAGAAAGAGTTTGAAGGAATAGACTAAAATACAATGGCAAGGTTGAAATCCTCCATTGAAGAACTAATAGAATTAGAGTTGAAGACACTCACTAATCATCTGAAATATTCGTTTCTTGACAAGAATTCAAAATAACCAGTAATTATTTCATCAACTCTAGAGGTGGATCAAAAAGAAAAGTTGTTAAAGGTGCTTAAAGAGCATATAAGGGCCACTAGTTGGAAGATATCTGATATTAGAGGGATCAATCCTTCTTTTTGCGTACACAAAATTTTAATGGAGTATGAGTTCAAACTGATGGTGCAGCCTTAAAGAAGGTTGGACCCTAATATGAGGAAAGTGGTAAAGGTAGAGATGATTAAACTCTTAAATGTTGGTGTGATTTACCCTATTTCTGATCGTCCTTGGGTGAGTTATGTGTAGCTTATGCCAAAGAAAGGAGGAATGACAGTAATATGCAATGAAAAGAATGAGCTAACTCCTACGAAAACTGTCACTAAATGGAGAGTGTGCATCAACTATAGAAAGCTGAATGATGCAATAAGGAAAGACCACTTCTCTTTACCCTTCATAGATCAAATGTTAGAACAGCTAGCAAGACACATGAATTGCTGCTTCTTGATGGACTTTTGGTCTATCTTCAAATCCCAATTGCTTTAGAGGATCAAGAGAAAACAACCTTCACATGTCCCTATGGTACATTCTTTTATAGAAGAATGCCTTTTGGATTGTGCAATACACCTACTACATTTTAGAGGTGCATGATAGTCATCTTTAATGACTTGCTTGAGGACATAATGGAGGAATTTGTAGATGATTTTTCAATTTTTAGTGATTCGTTTGATTTATGCCTCCATAATTTATAAAAAGTTCAGAAAGATGAGAGAAGACGAATATGGTGTTAAACTGGAAAAAATGTCACTTTATGGTACAAGAAGGTATAATTCTAGGCCATAAATTTCTCACATGGTTATTAAGATAGATAAAGCTAATATTGAAGTTATAGAGAAACTATCATCCCCTTTCTCGGTTAAGGATATAAGAAGTTTTTCAGGATATGCGGGTCTTTATAAAAGATTTATTAAAGATTTTTCTAAAATTGCTAAGCCCATAACAAAGTTATTAGAGAAAGACATTCCTTTTATGTGTACTCAAGATTGTTTGGATGCTTTTAACATTCAAAAAAAAAAGTTTAATAAGGCCCAATTACGATTGCACTGGATTGGAATTTATTATTTGAGCAAACGTGTGATATAAGTGATTTTATAGCAGGTGTAGTACTCAAATAACGGAAGGATAAACACTTTCAACTAATTTACTACACTAGCAAGACTTTGAGGGTTGCTGAGGAAAATTACACCAAGACAAAGAAGTAATTGCTAGCAATGGTTTTTACATTCAAAAAATTTAGATCTTATCTAGTTTTATCTAAAATTGTTGTTTACACTGATTATTCTGCATTGAAATACTTGCTGAATAAATTAGATTCCAATCCTCAATTAATTAGATGGATTTTACTGATACAAGAATTTGATTTAAAGGTTAAAGATAAGAAGGGGGCTGAAAACCTAGCAGTGGACCATCTATCTCACCTTGAAAATTCGAATTTGGAATAACTTAATGAAGAATGCATCGAAGACACATTCTTGGACGAACGCCTATATAATTTGGAGGAGGTAAGTGAGGTTGATACCCTTTGGTTTGTAGAAATTGCAAATTATCTAATGGCTAAGATCTTGTTGAAAGGTTTGTCTTATCAGCAAAAGAAGAAATTCTTTACTGATTTGAGAGACTTTTTTCAAAAAGATCTATACTTATTTCATATTTGTATAGACCAAATAGTGAGAAGATGTATACCTCACTCTAAGGGATAAAAGATTTTACAACACTGTTATATTATACCTACTTGAGGCGATATAGTGTAAATAGGACGACTCAAAAGATCCTTGAGTCAGGTTTTTATTGGAGTCAATTTTTAAAGACGCCCAATGGTATGTAGCTTTGTAGAATAGATGCCAACGATCAGGTAATGTTACTCATTAGAAATGCCTCAAATTTTTACTCTTGTTTGTGAAGTGTTTGATATTTGGGATATTGATTTCATGGGTCCATTCCCAACTGTTGATTATGTTCCGAAATGAGTAGAAGTGCAAACCTTACCCAAAAATGATGCTAGGGTTGTCGTTAAACTCATTACACGCTTATTTTCTTGGTTCGGCACACTTAAGGCAATTATTAGTGATAGGAGTACACAGTTTTGTAACGCGTAATTCAAAAAGTGCTTAAGAAGTATGGAATCACTCATAAGATTGCCACTCTATAACACCCTCAAACCAGTGGCCAAGTTGAGGTATCTAGTAGAGATTTAAAATGAATTTTTGAAAAGACTGTAGAGCTCTAGAGAAAAAGACTGGTCAATTAAGTTAGATGATACTCTATGGCCTTATAAGGCGATGATGTATAGGACACCGATTGACACTACACTCTATAGGCTAGTCTATGGAAAAGCATGTCACCTGCCTGTTGAATTGGAACACAAGGCATATTGGGCCATTAAACTTATGAATTTTGATCTTCAATGTGCAAGTGAAAAGAGAAACTTCCAAATTAGTGAATTGGATGAATGGCAACTAATGACTTACGAAAATTAAAAAATATAAAAGGAGAGCCAAAAATTATCACGATCAGATGATTAAGCAATCACGAAATTTTAAGGAGGGAGATCAAGTACTCTTATACAAGTCCCACCAAAGATTATTTCATGGTAAGTTTAAATTAAGATGGTCTGGACCCTTCATTATGGAGTAAGTATTTCTATACGGTGTAATCAAGGTAAGTCATCCTCATAAGGGTAATTTTAAAGTTAATGGTCATCTAGTGAAGTTATATCTTATAGGTAAGCTTGATAATAATACCAAAAATATTAAATTGACTAAGCCACTTTGAGTATAGAAGGTACATCGAAATAAAGATGTTAACCAAGTGTTACTTGAGAGGCAACCCAAGAATTAGGATGTATTGTACATTAATATTATTCCATATTTCTTCATTATTTTTCTTATTTTTATTTTATTTTATCTTTTTATCCCTTTTTCTCTATGTTTTGCAAGGATATTAGTATCTTATATCGGATGGACAGTCCCAAAATCATGAAAATCAAAATCAATACAGTTTATGACTCAAGGAAGTACCAAACTCCACTTTCTCACTTATCAGATATGCTTGTATTGCGTACATTAAGGACAATGTATAATTTTAAATGTAGGGAAGGGGATTATGATTTTCTTAAGCTTATTATAATATTTTTATTAAATTTTATTTAACTTATTCCTGAATTAGTTGAAATTTGTCTATAAATATTTTATTTCATTATTGTTTTTTTAATTAGTATGCGAAAGGATAATAGTTAAAATAAAATTGCTTTTATAAGTCATATTGTCAGTAATCATTGAAATAGTCAACTTGAATATTATTTACACACATAAGACCATCTTTTTTTGAGCTTTTGAGCCTAAGAGCAAAAATTCATCAAGTTTTGCTCTTAGGTTCAAAAGCACACAAAAAGATGGTCAATTTTTAAGCTCTTTTTATTTTTTCACATGTGTTATCATGCATAGTTGAATGATTCTATAACTTGCTTTTGTTATACATATTGAGATTACGTTTGTTAAATTAGAGCATTGAAGTGATAAAGGCACTTAAATTCAATAGTTGTTTAAGTTTATTTTTTTGGTATTTACCTTAGCATATTTTATCCTTTAGGAATAACTAAGTTAAGTCTTAGCCTTTTTCATTGATTATAACTCAATTGTTGTTAACCTTTATCATATTTTTCTTTGAAGTCTTTTTATTATTTTGAACCCTGAAGGCTATTTACATTACTTGAGTGCATGAAATTTAAAATTTTGAAAGTTCCAATATTTCTTTAATTGTAGTACAAAAAGAATGCTTGAAAATAATATTTTGATTAAAAAAATGTAGGACCAATGGATTTATAATTAAAGGACTTCTATATGGTGAGAAAGTTTCTTCTAATGTTTTCTTTGTAAATTTCTTTCAAATTTATCACACTTTTATTATCCCAATTATACCTTACCTAAGCCCCATTACAACCTTATAAAGGTCTTTTGATTTTTGCTTCTAATTTACATACAACTGGTGGAGAAGTGATAATATTGCAAGCTTATGGTTAAGAGTTCTAACTATGCATTGATTTGAAAGTTTCATACTTTTCACCCTAAACATTTGAATGCATTGAGTTAAACCTTGGTGAGGGTGTAAGGTTTTATGCTTTTGATTTCAATAAGATTATTGAAGTGATTATTATTAATATTGATTTATGAAATTAGTTTTAAGATAACTTGATTATACTTGTATGTTAATTTGATCAATATGACATAATGATTTAGAGTATGGGTGGATAGGTTGGCACTAATAAAGGATGGACATTGTAAAGTTAATAACATAGATTATGATTTGCTTGAGAATAAGCAAAGCTTAAGTATGGAAATGTTTGATAGATGCGTATTTGACTATAATTATACATACCATATTTAATATATTTTGTTTGTTATTTCATAATTTTATTGTTTATTTCAAAGTTGCAAATACCGTACCGGACCTAGTACTAAATTGAGTTCCGGTACGGTACTGTACTGGTACTGGTCAATACCGGGTATCATTTTGGGTAATTTTTTAAATTTATGAAATAGTCGTTGATTTTTTTTTTAGAAATTGCAAAATAGTTCATTGTCATATTGTACTGTTATATTGTATACTTTATAAGTTTACATCAATCCCATTTTCAAAAATCATAATAATAAATAATAACCACAATTAATATGAAATAACAATAATTTTGAGATATTTCACATATAAATAATAACCACAATTAATATGAAAAAAGACAATTATCATCATACAAATATAAAATTAAGGACAATATAAAGTATTTAAAATATTACAATTTCATCATATAATAAATAATAATTACATCAAAATATCCAATAAAAAGAATAATAAATATCCTTAACTCTCAAACTATTACAATTTACGACAAGAGTTCGTGATGAAGAACCGACCAACCAGAAGTATAACCTGTAACAAAAACATTTACAATTATATTACATATATAGAATTTAACGTATATGTCAAATATATGTAAAATTTAAAGAAGAGGAAAAACAAAAACTTGGAACTTCATTCAATTGTCTATGGGAGGATACCCGCTATAACTACACTGATCCCAGTTATCATTTGGTACAAACTCCTCATCATTGAAAGGAGTCTTATCATCATCATCATTCAATGCACCAAATGACATATTAATGCTTTCCTAACCAAGATTATCTTCCAAGTCATTCACATTTATGAAATATGGTTCCTCAAAAATCCAATATTCCAAAAGATCGATATTATCAATATAAATTGGATTTGTTGAATTATTTGTGCTATTAAGCTCCTAGAAAATAATAAAATTTAATTATTAGAAAATTATAAGAAATTATATCGAAATTAATAATGATAATAACATATCTTTCCCGAAGCTTAAAATTGTAATGAACGAATATCAAGTCATTCAATCTCTTATGCTCCAATCTATTCCTTTTCTTGGAATGGATGAATTCAAACGTGCTCCAGTTCCGTTCATAGCCTATTGCACTTACACATTGACTTAAAATCCGAATTGCAAACCTTTGCAATTCTGGAACATCACTTCCAAATTGATCTCACTAAGAAATTGTAAGTTGTAAGATAACAAAAGTACTGTTACAAACAAAATAAAGTGATAATTAATTTTTAACAAATAAGAAAAAGGAAACAACTAATACCTGAAGAAAGTTTTGCTGTTTTTCGAATAGTAATCAACAATCCAAAATCCCTACCACAATGCTTATAAAGCTCCATCTGTGAGCTCAAGAGATCTTGTAATTGTTGTAATAGTGAATAGCATTTTTCTACTAACTTCAGTTTTCTTTGTAAAACCCAGTCTAAAATATACACTAGGATTAAAAAATGCCCCAACTGCAAACAACGGAGAAGAAAGTTGTCTCTCCCATTTCTCATTGATGATTGTATGGTACGGTGTGTACAAAGAAGGCCTAAGTTTTAGATTGGCCTTTGATACTTCCTTAGTCCTTTCCATGACATCATAAAAATATCTCATTGTTGCCTTTGCTTCACTATCAACTAAGTGAAGCACGCTTACCAAAGGCTTACAAATACGGATAACAAATTGGCATTGAGACCAAAATTTTTTATCTTCTAGTATAATTTTGGAAACTTTTACTCCAACATTAGACTTAGCATGTTGAGATGCAACCCACTTATCACTTGTAAACATTTGTCTTAACTCTTTCTTCATCATAACAAAAGATTGAAGTGATAAAAAATTTGTTGCAAATCTCATCACAGCAGGATGACATAAATTCCTACCATTGGTAAATTCCTTTTTCATTAAATTCAACACTCATGTACGATTATAGATGAACTTGGTCACTTTTTTAGCTTTCTGCATAGTCTCATCAATACTAGGAAGATACCTAGGATCCCTATATTCTTCAGCATTAGGTCAATGCAATGTATAGCACAATGAGTCCAAAAAAAATATATTATACCTATTTTGTAACCTTCTTCCTGCTGCTTTATAAGCGGCAGTAATGAACTGAACAATATTTTTTAACCCTACTTCATTCACAACTTCATCAAATATCTTAAACAAAGTATCAGTATTTCTAATTAGGCCAGATGCATCAATAGACTTCAAAAACATTGAGTCATTTGTAGAATAAATCAAAAAAATTGATAATAAGCTCTTGTCTCCTTTTAGTCCAACCATCACACATGATTGAACACCTAAAAGTAGCTCAATTCACTCTTTTTTTCTGCCAAATAACTTCTAATTTTAGAAATTAAACAACTCTAAAGTTAACATATTAAGTCATCAATCGAAGGAGCTTTGTATCCCGGACTGCAAGAGGTTATTGCATCCACCATAGGTTGATAATAATAAGAATGAGAAGCATTGAATGATGAAACTATATCATACCACCATCTAGCTATTGCCATATCGACATTATGAGTCGCATCTCTTGATTGTATTGCACTAAGAATTGAAAGTTGGGCTTTAAGAGGTGTTCGTGGTGCAAAAAAACTAGTCACCTGTCTTCTTCTTTTCCTCACATCAAGTCCAAATGTAACATTTACTTCTTCCTGAGCCTGGGATGGAACACTGCCACTACCATTACCACCTTTAACATTTTCACAATCACCACGAAAACTAAAAAATGAACTTTCATAACCAATTTTAAAATTCAACCTTTCCCTTCTATCTTTCTCATGTTGATATTCTTTAAGCAATGTTTTCATTTGCCACTTCACATCATGGCTTACTCTTTTACAGGGTTCTACATCTCCTTTATCGTCAGTTAAATGCTTCTTCAATCAGGTGATTCCTTTACTTTTTAAATGCTTGTTATAAAACAAGCAAATTGTATGATTCTTCATACCTGAGACCAATGCAGCATGAGCCCAAATTAGATCATTATATCTTCCTGAAGCAGTTTGATCAGGAGTACTTAAACTTCCTTCCATTCATCTGCAACAATAAATAAAGATATTAGTTTTGTAAAAAATTAATCCTTTAGTAGTTTCATCAACAAAATTAGCAGTGCTAAGTCCTTCATGAGGCAATGCAACATAAATAATATCTTTAACTCTTTATATTAAGCTTAAAGAAGTAAAGATTAATGAAACTAGAGTAAAATTCAGAAATAGAGATACTTTCCTATTGGAGAGTAGTAAATTCATGATAAATTTAAAATTGACGTATAGTGTTCTACTTTGTAGTCTTGAAGGTTCAAAGATTTAAATGATGGCTCAACAAATCCAAAAATTCAAGTCATGACTTAAACATTATTAACTTCACTTAGCATGTTCATCTTTATTCTTGTTTTTTTAGGAATATGATTATTGCCATCGACATATCTTCATAAATCCTTGCCTTTAATAAATATCTTGAGATGAAATGCACAAGCTGAGTAATTTTTTTCATTAAGATGAACTAAGAAACTTTCACACTTATCCGAGGATATAATGCCAAGGTACTATAAATGAGATAAAAATGGAATAATAAGAAAATAAGATTTTGAAGATGCAAAGACTATGGGATGGATTAATTTTAGGATAAATAAAGGTGAATATGTAAGAGACTTGATGAGATGGGCTAATTTTGGGATAAAGACAGCTTAGAGATATAGATTTTACCTTTTTTGCTAATTCACTATACAATAATTACAATTACAAAACCTCGTCTTCCACATGACCACAACTGAATTATTATTATACTCAATTAATTATTTACCCAATATCCAAATATCATTACAATAATTTTAAGAATATGTCAATTAATTATTTACGTTAAAGTCTTTACATTCTCGATTTTAAGGTTTTAATTTAAGTTCAAACTTTCTAACTTTTAATTCATGTATGTCGTGCATTCAATGATAAAAAAATTTAAGATAAATCTCAAATTAACCAAACCACAACCAATGAACCAAATTCATTTCATTTAACTCCGATCCATTATCCAACCAACGCAAATCACAAATCCAATTCACAATTTCATTCCAACTTCCAACTTCTAACCCATTCACAATCACAAATACAATTAAGCAGAAAAATCAACTAAAAATTGAAAATACAGCCAAACAAATTCACAATCGGTTTTTGGGTCATGGTTGGGTTTAGATCTGATATTATTCCAGATCTAGCATCTGCGGATGTGTGGAGGACAGGAGGAGAGTAGCCAATGATAGAGGTGTGGAGGAGGTTCAGCGGTGGCGTGGTGGTCCTTTTGGAGGAGGGCTGAAGCCTGATGGAGGAGGCTAGCTCGGTGGTTCATGGTTGTCTTGTCGCTAGAGAGGGAGAAGCACCATCAGAGATGGAGAGGAGAACAAGAGAAAGAGTCATGAGATAGTAAGAGAGAATGGAGGTGAGCTTGAGAGAAAGAAAAAAAATCAAAGTAGCAGAAGCATCGAGGGGTGAGGGGTGAGGGGTGTTTCGGTAAAAAGTTTTTGCTTTTTGCTAAATAGTCCCTCACTTTTCTAAAACTTACGGTACTAGCCGGTATATGGCCGATATTTTGAATACCAACCAGTATCAAATGAAAACATCCAGTACCGTCCTGTACTGACCACCGGTACCAATAATTTGGATATCGTTCCATTTTTCGGCCGGTACGGAACGATATTCTAAACACTTGTATATTTGGTACTAATTCACTCCAAGTACATTTATAGATTATAATTACCTTCATGGACCAAAAAGAGAAGAATTTAGATGAAATTGTCACATATAACAAATATTTGAAACAATTAAAGACCTACACAACCTGTACAGTGATTGTGAACGTCTCTATAAATATGTTAAGGATGAAGAATTTAGTTATAGTCATGTGGAGTTACACGTCTATGTATCTTGATATACATGGTCATGTATGTTGCTCGTATAAATTTCTGTTAGGGATGGCAATGGGCTGGGTTGGGCTTAGGGCATTTGACTTCGGATCTGGCTGGGTAGAGCCTAGGCCAGTCTGCCATCCCTAGTCTTTGTGTCCGTGTGAAATCACAAATTCAAGCATTGATTATACATAATCTCTCACACGGTCTCTCACATGACTGTGTAAGTGACTGCATATATCCTAGAAATCTAAATTTTACTATAAAAGGACATGAGTAGAGGCAAATGGAAGAGAGTCAATTACTAAACAATTTTGAGAATTAAAATACTAGAGAGGCGATGATTTTGATCAAGGGATGAGAAAAACATAAAGAATGCATCGAGAGATCCAGTAGATAGCTACATCAAAGACAAACTTGCAAGAAGATTCAATAGAAGAGAAAGGGAAAATTAGAATTATGATTTCTTTGTATTATATTAGAATTTTGTTTTTTATGATAAGTAAATAAACATTTTTAGTGTGTAAGTGTGATGAACCCAAGTTTGGGATAACAATATGTTTTAATCTTTTACTCAAAGCAAATATATCGATCAATTATTGCGATTTAATTATGTGTTTTATTCTTGTTCTAATATATCTAGAATATTAATGCATGATTTGATTTCATATGATTAAGATTGGGAAATCCTCTTGTATGAATAGATCTACCATAATTAGAATGAGTTGTATGCAAACTTAGAGATAGGTTGACATAAACCCTTTAAATTAGGGTCAAACCTAGTAGTAGAATTCATAAATCCATAATAAAATCCTAGGGGTTTTAAGTAGAAAGATTCTGTTAATAACTGATAAAGTAGTTATTAATAATCTCGAGAGGGTTATTAATATAAGATAAGAATTTTCACGGTTTAATAATTAATAATATAATTGCATAATAGAAGGTTAATAATTTAATGAGTCTTAAGGGATTCATCACCTAGATAGTACTATTTAATATTGATTTTCTTCTAATTCTAGTTCTCCTGAGTTCATAATTGTTTAATATTAAATAAACTTTATTTTTAATTAAAAATCAAAAATTCAATTCATAAGCTAAATAATTAAAAAAGAGTAACTACTAATAATTATTGTCTTTGTGTAAACGACACGTATTTGTTTGTAATAGCTGTAATAGCTATAACTACGTCGTGTAGTTGCGATTAAATTAATATTAACCTTGACCCTAGAGAGTCAATCAATATGCATTCTTTTTACTTTCCTTTTGTTTTGTCTAATTATGTGTCAAAGACTTGCTGGGAAATAGTTAAATCATGCAAGAGCCGAATGATGCCCGCATGTAGTCTCTCCCTGTCTCCCCCTTCCACTTTGTCCTGGTCGGGGCAGGATGGTTTCCGGATTCTTGAATTCATGATTGAAAATTGTGAATAATGGACTGTGTTAGCAATGGCAGCTTCATTATTTTCTTATTTTTCCTTTTCTCGATCAGCTCCATTGCAGCTTAATGATTGCAAAGATGGTCCTCTTTCGGATGCTAACATTATGGATTCATTGTCTAAATGATTCTTTGAGCACTGGCACTTGGCCCGCCTTTTGGTTGAATTTTGCTTCGATATAATCCCCCGACCCCAAAGTAGATAAAAGTTTGCTTCACGAGATCATCGAGTTAACCTATAAAATGAATTTCCACAGCCAGACTCTGGAGACCGAAATCTATATCCTTGACAAAATAAAAAAGTATCATCACAAACTCGAAATGCACCACTATCCTTTTGCGGTGGCAATGATGATGATCATCATTTGGAACTTGTATCTGTGTTAAATTTTCAGGACATCTAATTTCTTTGAGTAATCATGCTCATTTTGGCAGAACATATTTTTGGCAGGCTTGGCTCGATCTGTTTATAAATAGGTTTACGATGTGACGGAAATGCTGTGTTTCTAAAATAATTTGCTTTTCTAAAAAGTGAAAGTTCGTGGGGAATTGAGGTTGTCAGTCCACCACTGACTAAATCAAAACAGGCACGCTATAGTTTGATTCATAATAACTTAAATAAGTGTTATGTCTGTAGACTTGCGGGTATGGATGACGCTTTTTCTCCTTGCCTTTTCACCAAAATGACCACCAAATCTCTAGATGGGGGATATGGCCAATCTTCAGGAGAGCGTCGAAGAGAGCAAAACTAGACTTTAGCAAGAAACATGACCTTTAGTGACACTGTCTGCCATTTTTCTTCAGTGTTGCATTTACGAGGAAACCATTATATCAACAAACTCCAAAAGGGGTGGACATTCTTTTCCGCAACAACTTAATGTGGTCTTCCATAAATCTCCACTAACTCAACTTATGTTAGCCCATCCCTTGACCTCTCTTCACATGTGTGTAAGCCAAGTGTCTTCAATCCTTGGCCATATCTAGCTAGCTAACTAGTAGTTTTGGCTGTCAAATCAACGATTCTAAGTCTTTAGATGTAATATTTGAGTGGCAAATCCTATCCGTATCGAATGTATGGATTCAGAACTGTGTGAACAATTTGGCAGATGTTTCACCAAATCTGTATAATTAACTTGGAAACATGCTTAAAGAACTTTATATTTCGCAGTTCAGACTTCAGAACCATCATACACACTTATTCTCATCATTATTGACATGTGTTATAACAGATCAATTCAGGTCCCAGATGTATCTGTATATGTATGCGAAGTGTTGGAAATTGTATCATTAATCATTTCGCATAAAGCCTGAAAATGAGGTGTCACTATGAGAGAAACTATAGAGAACCATGTTACGTTTTGTTACATTTTTCATTATTATGTTTGTGAAATTCCGTTCAGACAGTCCCCCACCTACCTGCTGGACAAAAACACCTCCTTTTAAGTTTTACCAAACCTTCTCTACTGAGAAAAGGGAATTTTTGGCCAAAGAGTCACATCCAAGCCAATCTTTCCGATCTTTCGCATTTAGTGTTTACTCTTATGTTAATTCAGGTACTTGCACACCCATTTACTTGGATGATAACATCTTTTATAATCTATTACAATTATGGGACTCGCATTCATTTTTAGTTTGCTTTATTTCATCAAAAAGGACTAAATATTTAAGTCCGCATGGCGTTGCGCACTAAAGAGTAAAAGAGAATTGAATGAATTTATTACATTGATGATTTTCTACACATGTGATCTCAGTTATTGAACAAGAATAACTTGTAATTAACCTGTATGTATTAATATTAGTACACTCTCTCAAAAAGAACTCTGGCAATGTGGTAGTTGATAGTCCCAGGATCGCAGAAGGCTGTGTAGTAAAAGCTCTTGGCCACTGTGAGAAACGTCTCCTTCACATCCGAAGAAGAGTTCTGGTACACTAACTTTACGAGTTCCTGCATGTTAGACTCTATCTCTGGAGTTGTGACACTGTCACTGCTGGTATTTGGGCTGCCATTGTTAGATACCTGAAAAATTTTCAACCTTCAAGAATGAATTTTAAGGATAAGATATGTAATTGTAAACCCCACAAACTAAGAAATCAGTTTTAGGAGCCCACTTAGCCTTAGAATTGAAGTGGCTTGTCAATGGTAACTGAGTAGAGTTTTTGTTTAAACTCAAATTTAATTTCCTTTATAGGACATGCTTGATTACTAGGAGGAGACGGGCAAAGATTGCAAAACATACCCATGTTAAAACCTATTGGGTCTTTACAGTTATTTTAACTACAATTTGACGCTGGAAATGGCATTGAAAAATTTATCCAGAGGATACTGAATAGCATATGAAAAGTATTTAAGGACGAGAGGTTTAACGTTTTTCCGGTCACTAACCTTGTGTTGCTGGTAATGACCAAGCTGATGGCATATTCTATCAGTAAGGTCGGCAAGTTTTTGATAAACAGGATAATCGGAATGGGGCTCCTCAGACACCCAACGGCCAGCTGTAAGATTTATTGTCTGGACCAACAGCTGGGCTTCTCCTCGATGCCTGTCTCCTTCAGTTTCCCAGTTCGATAGCCAATTCTCCCACTAAATTAAACATTTACATGAAAATGATCAAAAAGAGTGCCAATTTAAAGCATAGGGAATTTAATTAGAAGTTCTGTGCTTAATTTGTGCAACTTGAGCAGATAGCCAATTTCACACTTCTTTTGTTCTTCATAAACGTAAGTGAGCTGACTACTTTTATTAGTTGTGTTTTCAGTTTAGGCTTTTATAGATTAGTTGGGGCTTTCCTGGAACTGGAATACGTAAATCCATTGGGGAAACATGCATAGATTAATCAGATAACTCACAGCGTGGCGTAAATCGTGGCTAATATCACGACCATGAGACACTAATGCATCGACGGAAAGACCATTCACTGTTTCAAGCAGCAGTTGGAGGAGTTCCTGTCTTTTCTCCTTGACATCCGAAATCCTGTCACCATACGTGTAAACATTTAACGTACTTCCATTTACAGACAAAGTTTGCTTTTATCTGTCAACATCATAGAATGACCAGTTACCTTCCATTTCCATTAAAACCTGAGGTGGTAGTACTAGTAGCCTTCTTGAAATCGTGAACAAAAGCACTTCTCAGCTCCCTAGAACTGTTGTCCTCGTTGAAACAACTGTTGACGGTCTCGAGCAAGATTCTGGTCTTAGCCCAAGCCAGTCGCTCCTTGGACCTTTCTGGCTCGAAAATGCTGGCTGCTGCCAAAAAGTAGGAAAAGAGGAGGCTTCTTTTGCTTATTCCCAAACTTCCCAGACTGCATTCATCGTACCACCTGTTTCACGAATCAATTTAGTATAACCTCGTGTGCCCTTAAGAACATGGGTTATTCAGTATTCAGAATTTGTATACATATCGTAGTTTGGTTTACTTACTTTTGGAACTTGTCCCATTCGGCTCGTTGGATTGCTTGGCAAGTGTTGTAGTCTAACTTGGCGAGCTCCAGATATTCGTTGTTGTTCACAAAAGGCATCCTGCGTACACATTAATTTCTTCAATCAGTTAATAGTCCAAAGAATCAACTTGAACGGCTTGTTTTTTTTTACAAGATTTACATCCGACTGTAGACATATTAATAATATTTTTATCCATCAAAAGCAAATAAAAGTCCAAAAGATCTGGTCCAGTTTGCAAGCGAAGAAAGTTCCAGAGTGGATTTTTCACCATTTTTGGCTAATCCGAGACTAGAGGACACCAGTTTTGAAAACTGGATCAGTCCGGCCGGTTTGATTGGTTCAACCGGTGATCGGTCGGCTATCCGGTCCGATTCACCCTTAAAAATCGGTTCTCAATTGAACCGGTCAAAACCGATCAATTGACCAGTCGAATTGGTCTGGTTCGACCGATCTGACCACTGGTTCAATAAAATTTTTATTTTTATTTTATTTTTTGTATATTTTTTATTTTTTTAATGTTATTAATATTATATATAATTAAATATAATTATTACATAATTATCACGTCACATCGATTTGATTGGTGGTCGAACCGATCGAACCGGTCAAACTGATGACCAATAAAATCTTCAATTTAATTACCGGCCCAAATTTCAAAACATTGAAGGACACGGTGGAACCAAGAACCAAACTTTTGACCGAAGAAAAGGAATAAAATAAAAGGAATAGTCACCTGTAAAGAGTCTTGCCAATCCAAACGTCATCTTCACCCCCGTACTGTTCTAAATAGGATCTTGTCTCCACTCTTGGCAAGATCGCATACCATGGAACGTCCAATGCAAATTCCACCTATATACCCCAATTTGTCTCAAGTTAGCTAAGTAGACTCTAAAACAACCCCATTTTAACTTTATTAATGATTTGACCCTTTTCTTTTCATAAACACACTGTACAGTGTGCAGTTGCCTAATGTTACTGGCACTTACCCTTACAGAATTATTAAAATTATGTAAACCTGATATATATATACCCACTAATTGTATACATTAAAAGAAAACGAATATACCTCTCCAGTCAAATCCTTGGTTATAATCCATTTATCTTGGAGCTCATTAAGAATTCTCTTCTCTCTCAAAAATTTGGACGAATATTTCCTAGCATCCTCCATGATCTTCTCTCCTGGATACAGCACTTGAGAGGCTCTATACAAATTGAACATTCCCGTGACAGCCTGCGATGATTGTCCAGCAAAGCAGCAAAACTCGCCGTTTTTCTCAAAAAATTTGAACACATCTGCCAAAACACGCAAGACACTAGGAATATTACAGCGTTGTTACATGGAACATGTAGTTTTAGTTGCAAGGATTGTTAACACGTGTGGATTATTACCAGGTGAAACATCGTAACCGTGAAGTCTTAGTATACGGAATCCCATGGCTGTGTCGTCGATGTCGTGAACCTCGGAATTTCTTGCCCAGCAGATACCATCTTGTCTCCAGTACTTGTGAATATACTTGACGCACTCTTTAATCTCTGGTTCGAAGTATCTTGAGATTCCAAGGCGGTTCAAGCGGTCAATAGCCCATATGTTCTCGAACAAATCCACGGGGTATACATTCGGGACTGAATTGACAAATGGCTCAGAATATTAACACTTGTGATTGCACAATGGAAAATGACAAAATGTTCAATGCTTGCTAATGCTTACCTCCTCCTTTGTGCTTTTGGACCGCATTATTCAAATAGTTAAGGCATTTTTGGTCTTTAGTTTGTTGAAGTGCGTAGGCGGTGGAGGCTGGAGAGAACAAAAATGACCCGTCTTCGCACTGCAATTTTATGAGTTTATCCCAGTCCAAGTTTTGCATTCCCTCCAAGCTATGAAGAAGTGTTGTGGGCACTTTGTGTAATATGTCCTTTGGTATCCTATCCAACAAGCATAATTATTGCATTTAATCCTATCCAACAAGCATAATTATTGCATTTAACACACAGGTAAGAGAAGAGACCAGGACCTTTAGCTTTAGGATAAACAGAAATAATGTACAAGATAGAGTTGACTTTTGTTTCATAAGCATAATGATGACGATGAGTTTGTGTAGAGTAAAGTACCTTGAGAGCTTTAGATTTCTCCTGTCATAAATCTCTTTCAGGATTGGAGCATCAGGAATTTCGATATCTAATTTATGGGCTATTTCGAGAAGCGAAGGGAAAGCAACTTCAAAGCCTATAGGCATGTGCTCAGGATCCTCGTCTTCTAGCTTATGTAAATTGTTCTTGAAGAAGGCCAGGCCTGATATGATGTGATAATATGTCAGCTAATCAGCAAAAATTACCTTTTTTTATTTTTTGCTTATCTAAATCATTTCTACCTTGTTCGCATTTTTCGGGATGTACGTTCCAGGATTTCAGTGCAATAACACAACCTAAGGTGTTGAGTATCCGATCATGAGCTTCAAAAATTTCATTATCACCCCATGATCCGTCTGGGAGTTGATTGTCAATAATCCACTGAAGGGCAGATGGGAATTGAGGAGCACCACTTCCATTAAGGTCTTCCACAAGAGCAACCCATGCGGTGTCATAGGCCGATACGCTTATCTCTCCATCTTCCATTGAGCTCAACATCTTCTTAATTGCCTCCACTCGCTTGTTAATCTCGTTCCATAATGATACCTTTTCGACATAACAAACGTTAAATTGTCAATCCTGGCTTTTAGTGATGCAATAAGCTAAAAGCCAATAGCAATCTTCGAAAATCACCTTGAGAGCTTCCTCTTGGGTGTCATCTTCCACAATCTCCCGCCACTTGAGTACCGGCAGGCCATTTTGTTTTTGAAATACTTCGGAGTACTCTACAAGCAAAAGGTTATAACATAAGACTAAAGTATCGTATATAACTATTAGTAAAATTCTCGAACGTTAAATTGTACCTTGGCTGCGAGGGTTGGATACAGCACTGCATCTTATGCGAAAATCAAAGTTCAGCCTTTTGTCCTTGGCTCCATTGAACCAGACACCTATTTAGAAAAAAGAACAAATAAGAGAGACGTGGATAAAGCATACTCTGACCTAGTTTTATCTTTTTTGTAAAAGTTTTCTCCTTTCTAAGAAGGAAATTAAAACAAAAGCGCTAATCACTGTAGCCTCATTCCTAGTAAATAAATTTGCGATGCTGCCATTAATTAGAAAGGAAAAACTTAAAAGCTCTTTTACAACCCTTTCTTCGGAAGAAACACAGGCAAAGGCAAAGAAAAAGTTAACAAAAGATGTTATGAAAAGCAGAAGATAAGGAAAAATGAGGAGGTCTATATGTGTTTCTGAAAGTTTCTGCGGAATAGCCAATCAGAAACTTCGCTTCTATAGGTCGGATCATTTAGATGCCAACTTTTCTCATTCTTTTGTTTTCTTTTTCTCAACTCTTAAGAGCCATTCTTTGGAGGTGTGATCAACAAAGAGAAACACAGACGACCGGAAAACAGAGAAAAAAAGAAAAAGAAGATGTAGATAGGCGGTGCCGAAGTTAATAAAAAAGCCAATCCTAATAAACCCTTTTTGAACTTTCTCCTTCAAACAACATCATCATCATTAACCTCGCACATGGACACGCCAGCAATTTGAGAAGAAGTAGTACAGAAAAGACCAGCAAGTATGGTCTGTTGCGTATATAATAGTACTATAGGTCACAGGATTCGACACAAAGGTTTCAGTGTTGTGCAGCAATCAAGAAGAAACAATTTGAAAAATAAACTAAAAATGGTCAGGAATAAGCAGGAGGGAATTAGAGATATCAAAAAGAAAAGGGGGACTTACCAGGATTAAAAAGCAAAGAAGAGGAAGAGGGATTAGAGGAAGAGAAAGGGGGGGTGGCAGTAGTAGCAGTAGTAGGCAAGAGGTGGAAGGAAAGAGAAGACATGATAGATGGTTAGATGATGTTGGAGTTCTTTTTTGTTGACGCTGTTGTAATTGTTTTGCTGTGAAGAGAAAGAGAGTGAAGGGGTATGAGTATTTAAAGAGATAGAGAGGGAAGAAAGCAGACGGAATCGACTTCCTAAGAGATTCCCGCTAATAGGCTGCATGGGATCATCCGAAACTACGAAATGGAGGGCACTCCTGTCCTTTTCCTATTTCTTTCCTTTCCCTATCACCTAACCCTCCTTTCTTATTATTTTCTGAGTACACATCTTCTGTCCAATATTATGGTGTCTTATTATATTCAATAAATCTCAGCCATTTATTTATGTAGGGTTCGCATAGAGCCTGCGTGGGTCTCGCAAAATAAATAGCTAAAATTTCATGAGACAAAATAAGACAGAGTAAAACTAGACAGAAGATCTAGTTTCTTATTTTCTCATCAACGTGCTAATTAATTAATAAATGAACACCAGCAATTAGTAATTTTCTCGAAGACCGTATAATTTTCATTTACATCTTATCTAAATTCATTGGATTTTAGCCTTTTTGGAAAGTAAATGTAAATGTAAATCTAGGAAAATGATTGAGGAAAATTTGTTGAATTGCATTTA
>JAOSBL010000004.1:10854614-10864852 GCA_027568915.1 Erythroxylum roraimae | reverse complement strand
AGTGTGTTACATTGAAAGAGATGTATTTGCAAATATTGACAATGATCTTGTTATGAAAAGATTTCAATATATGAAAAGTAGGCGAGGATCATTGTAATTTTAGCTATTTTATATTCTTAATAAAACTTTGTTTTTAATTTAGTTTTGATATGAAAATTTTTGTAAATTTTGTATTTTATTTGGGCCCCCTATCTTAAATTTCTAGCTCCATCACTGGGTATCAGTAACCCTAAGAAATAACAAGTGCTTTATGATTTTCTCCACCTAAAAAAACCTATCTTTTGTAGGTTACCCTGAGACCAAAATAAAGGAGCTTGCTTTCTAAAAGGACTGGATTCTTCACTAAAATTTGACCTCCTTCAGTAACTATGCCATGCACTGTAATGGGAGAATCATAATTTCTTATGATACAAAAGAAATTAGGAACATCAGTTATGACATGATAAACCAATTTATCCATTGTCAAGATCTTCTATTAAGGAACTCTATAAGATTGGATATTATTGTAATTTATGTTGCTAATCATGAATGACAAAGAATGTAGAAAGGTATAGTGGGGTTAGACTTGGCGTTAGGCCACTTAAGCTCAGGCTCCCTTATCCCTGGTCCAAAACTATTTGCAAGGGCCTGGGCTCCGCCTATGGCTCGAATAGGCTGATGATTTGCAACTTAAGCCTGAACTTGATTAAGCTTTGGGTGACCTAATGACTGATCATGCTTCAAAGTTAAGGCTCATAACTCAAGCTCGATTGGGCTAAGGCCAAGCCACCAATTTTTCTTTTTTTTTTTCAAATTTAATATTTAAATTATTTCATTTAATTTAAAACGAAATAATTTTTAATCAAATATTTCATTCAAAATTCAAAAGTAAAACTACAGAATAAATGTAGTAAATATATTCTTTTTTTAAATAATTTATAAATAATATGGACAATTTTACTAGTTATTTTAAATATACTAATGAACTTTTATATGCAAATTTTCCTTATAAAATAAGAATACATCATATTAATTAGTAAATATGTTTATTAACAGAATAAAGCTTATTTAAAAATGTTATCTTATAAAAGGTTAGAACTTTTCATGTCTCGCTTAGGTATCTGAATGTAGAATAATGTTTAATACTAAGTTTTTTTAAATCTAATAACTGTAAATTCATTTTTAAAGAAATGGAAATCTTTCAATAAAAAAGTATATTAATTCCTAACAAAGGGAATATACACATTATAAAAAATAATATATATATTTTTATCATTTATGTTAAAAATTATCAATTATATGAATAATTTTAATTGTTAAACTTCTTTAAGTAAAATCATTTCATTTTAAGGCTAAGAAGAATCATGATCTGTATTACATAAATTCAATTATTGATTACAAAAAACATAATAAAGATGAGGGAATTGAATGATAAAGTTAAAATTAGTTTTGTTACTATTTTGATCATTTAAAATGATCCAATTCTCTATTATATTAAGGCACAAAAAACTATTGAGTGAAGATAAAACCAAATGAAGAAAGACAAGCAAAGAGCATGACTGACCTATAAAGACGACAATTTTTTTTTCAAAAAGTTCCACTATGTCATTCTGTAATGGGTTAGAGAGAGACGCTCTCCCTTCTCTCTATATCCTCCTCACCTTGCTCCTGCTCACCTTGCTCTCACCTTTCTCTCCGAATCCTGCTCTTTCATTGGCTTCCCACTTCTTTGCACTCCCCTCCATTTCTCTCTTTTTTTTCCCTAGCCTTCCTTTTCGTCCCACCTTCTCTCTGCCTCCAATTTTCCTTCCGTGCTTTCAAAATTTTTCTTTTCCCGCTTTCACTGTCCACATCATAGCTGACCCACCCGCCCACCAAACTGAAGCTTTTCTGCCTTTATCCTCCGCATCACCCCCACCTCAACCCTCTCTAAACCCCTCGAGAGTTGTCCCTTTGGTTGCCCAAAAAACATGGAAACAGGTTGTCGGCGGCTCCATGGCATCTTCCTTGTCTTACACTCCACCTAGTGAAGTTGATGGAAAACTTATCGTTTGTCCGGACCTGGATACACTTCATGCAGGAGCAGATAGTTGGAAAGCCACCCTAGTTGGTTTCTTCCTTGATCAGCTTCCTGCTTTTCCCCTTATTCAACGATGGGCTAACAGAATTTGGAAGAACAGAGGCCTTACAGACGTTCTGCTTTCCGAAGACAACCTCATCCTATTCTTCTTCTCCTCTACTTCTGCAGCTAATAAAATGCTTGAGGAGGGTCCATGGCACTTTGGAAGTCAGCCATTATTCTTGCAAATCTGGCAGCCAGGTCTTAAGCTAGAAACCATTAAGATACAGAGCCTCCCAATTTGGATTAACTTCCATAACGTGCCTCTGAAGTATTGGACCACACAGGGCCTCGGCCAACTAGCCAGCTTCATCGGTAAACCATTATGTATGGACGAGAACACGGCCACAAAGAAGCGAATTGGTTATGCTTGTCTTTGCGTAAGTATAGAGGTGTCGAAAGAACTTCCTGAGACTCGGGTCTGGGAATCAGTTATGGGAGGATAGCATTGCTGTTTCCTATCATTGGGGACCCTTGTTAAATCTCAAAACTCTGTTTGGAGACCTACGGGTCAGACCTTTAAAACTGGATGCTACCAGGAGTTGATGCATCAAGAGGAAGAAGGTCCGTCGGATGAACTCATGACCCCTGGAAAACGGATTGCTCTGGAAAGTAAGGACAACCACGAGGTAAATCCTCTCGACGTAACATATTTAGCTGCACCTATGAATAACACGAATAGTCCTGTTCTACCACAACCCTTAGAGACCTGTGGAAACAAAGAGGTAGTGAACACAGATACGTCTAATACGACTTCCCCTTGTATTCCTGAGAGCTCCCTTGTGGTTTCTGCTGACTCCCCAACTAAGGATAATATTGGTACAAAGGATCCCTCTCAGCCTAGTTTGGTACATTTTGAAGATTCCTCTATTCCTTCTCCAGGTAATCATGCGGACGAGAACAATGTGAACTCCCTATCCATATCACGAAGAAAATCCCAACGGGGCAAGGGTAAAGGCCTCAAAAACACCTCTTCTTAGTATGTCTATTCTGGCATGGAATGTCAGAGGAATAAATTGTCCTTCAAAACTTTTGGCTTTAAAGGATTTTGTCTGGAGAGAAAAACCTCTTTTGATTGAATTGCTCGAAACGAAAATTCAGCAGGCTAATCTGAATAAGCTGCATCTTCTGGGTCCTCAATGGAGTTTGTTATCCAACCACAGTCATCATGCATATGGTCGGATCATAGTTTGTTTCAACTCGGATGAGATTAAGGCTGAGATTCTTGAAGCTACAGAATAGGTCATGCATCTTCAAATAATATTGTTGCACGGTAATACTGAGTTGATTGTTTCTTTTGTGCATGCTAGCAACTTTGAGTTTCAAAGTCGAGATTTATGGAATAACATCAGCCGAATTAGTGGTAATATTCACAAACCTTGGCTCTTATGTGGGGATTTTAACACTACACTCTACGCTTCTGAGGCTCAAGGCAACATTAGCTTAAGAAACTATTCAGTTGATTTGTTGAACTGTCTGCAGCAGGTGAAATTAACGGATCTCAACTCCTCTGGCCACTTGTTCACGTGGTCTATTAAACAAAAAGCAAGGTGGTTTATTCGCAAGAAACTAGATAGGGCCCTTGTCAATGATATATAGCTTCAGGCTTTCTTCAGTAGCTCAGCTCGATTCATAGATCCTTTATTCTCAGACCATACTCTCATTCTTGTCTCCAACCTGATTAAACCTGGGATTATCCGCCATCCCTTTCGGTTCAATAACTACCTTACTAACGCACCTGGGTTTGCTGAAGCTTGCATGAAAGGCATTACGTACTACTGTAGAGGTACTAAGCAATTCGGATGTCTTCAGAAATTGAAAGTCATTAAACAAGAGCTTAAAGTTATGCAGGATGTTCACGGTTTTACTGCTGAAACTGTCAATCACACTAGATTGGAGCTGGCCAGAGTACAGAATCAATTATCTTCTAACCCCGATAATCAAACTCTCATTGACCAGGAGAAGCTAGCCCTCACCTCTTTTCTCCAAGCAGTCAGTAATCACTCCTCCCTGTTGCAGCAGAGAGCCCGAGTTAATTGGCTCCAAGATGGGGACAGCTGCTCTCACTTTTTCTTCAATTTGATATTATCAAGGAAGAACAGAAACAAGATATTTTCCATTACTTCTCCTAATGGCAATGTTATCCATCATCCGAAACTTATTCAAGAAGAAGCTTTCAGATTTTTCCGCTCCTTACTTGGCACTGAAGCCAATGCTCAGGTCACCCTTCGGGACTTTCAGCTTCTTAACCTTAAACAAGTGTCTCCTACTAATATGGATCTATTAACTAAGCCAGTGGAGGATAGCAAAATTGAGAGTTGTGTCTTTGGAATGAATGGTAAGAAAGCTCCCGGGCCAGATGGTTTTAATGGCTATTTCTATCAACAATTTTGGAAGATTATTGGTGGATTTGTCAAGGAAGTCATACATGAATTCTTTAGAAATGGGGTGTTGCTTAAGGAGATTAACAAAACCTTCTTATGCCTGATTCCGAAAGGTGCTAATCCTTCTTCCTTTTCTGACTATCGTCCCATCTCTTATACAAATTTCCTTTATAAGGTGATCTCTAAGATACTGGCCACTAGATTGAAGAAAGTGTTGGCTCCATTGATTAGTGATACCTAAAGCGCTTTCTTGTCTAATCGATATATTGGCGACAACATTCTTATTGTACAAGAACTTCTGCAAGGTTACACTGCCTCCAATAGCCCACCAAATTGTACTATGAAGATCAATTTCCATAAGGCTTTTGACTGTATAAGTTGGCAATTATTGCGATCTATGTTGGTGGCTTTTGGTTTTCTAGATCAATTTATCAAATGGGTCATGGAATGAGTTACCTCAGCTTCCTTTTCAGTTTTAATTAATGGCTCACCTTCCCATTATTTCCAAGACGCAAAGGGTATTAGGCAGGGTGACCCCATTTCCCCATATCTGTTCATCTTGGCCATGGAGATTCTAAGTGTTATTATACATAAGAAGACTCTTTCTAATCCACACTTCAAGCATCATACAAAGTGCAAGAAACTTGGCCTTACTCATCTGTGCTTCGCAGATGACTTGCTTCTCTTCTGTTAAGTTGATTTGGAGTCTATCCAAACTTTTATGCAGGCTCTACATGTCTTTAACCTTATTTCTGGGCTGCAGATAAACTTGACAAAAAGCCATTTTCTATTATCCAAAAAAGCTACTACTCTGGAATCCCCTGTATCAGCGGCCACAGGTATGAAGTTGCAAACTCCCCCATTACTTTATCTTGGTCTCCCAGTGTCGACTAAGAGGCTCACTAATGCTGAATGTCACTCCTTATTAGAAAGGATCCAGAGAAGAGTTACATCTTGGGTGAATAAGTCGCTCTCTTATATGGGTAAGCTTCAGCTTATTAAATCAATTCTTAACTCCTTGCATGTGTATTGGTGCTCCCACTTTTTTTTTAATCTCAAGGCATTATCAAGGAGATTGAAAAGATTCTTCGGAAATTTTTATGGAGCCACTCGAATGGTAACTCGGGAGCAGCAAAGGTGAAATGGTCCGATATTTGTTTTGTGAAACAATAAGGAGGGCTGAACATTCTATCTATTAAAACCTCTAACCGTTCCTTGATTCTTAAGTGCTTTTGGTGGATATTGGAGGATAAGAAAAATTTGTGGATTAAATGGTTACATGTTTACTTCCTTAAAGGCAACAACATATGGGCTATTCAATCTAAAGCTTCTCACTCTTTTTTTCTCAACCAGCTATTGAAATTAAGGGATGATGTTCAACAGGAGACTTCTTGTATTATTAAAGATGGTTGATTGGCATCTCTATGGTACGATAATTGGTCAAGTCGGGGCCCTTAATCCACCAACTGAATCCCTCTAGAGCTTCCCCGTTATTCCCACTCAAAACTCGCATGAGAGCTTTCATCGATGGTAACTCATGGACCTTCCCCGAAGCCTATGCCACCTTCAGCGCAGCTACACCTCAAGAATCTGACGTCTTCTTCTGGAAAGGCATTCTTATCGTCAAACTGACAAATAGCATCATTTGTGACAACCTGCATCTCCATTGACCCACTGTTCCCTTGGCCGCCACGGTTTGGAGCAAATATTTAACGCCTAGACTATCATTCATTTTATGGTTAACCATTTAGCATAAACTTTTTATTGCCGACCGACTCCCATAAGTGCAAATAGGCACTTATTGTCCTATGTGTTCTCAACAATTGGAATCCTGTTCCCATCTTTTCTTTGAATGCCCATTCAAAAAAGCAATATGGGAATATGTCTCTACCTTCTGCTCTTGGACAGATCCAGGGTTGAATGTAGTTGATATTGCTACTTCTATTTCTTTACATATGGCTTCCAACAGACCACTTTACATTGTTGTCTTGGGAGTTTGCATTTACTCACTTTGGCGAGAACGCAATTTCTGACGTTTCAAGAACCAATTTTCTCCAAAAGAGAGACTGATCTCCTTGATACTGTCTGAAATACGCGAGATTGTGTTGGCAAATCACCTACATTTAACATGTAGCCCGTTTGTTTGCTCTGCTTTACGTCTTTAACATGTTCCTGGTAGTCGATATGCTAGCTTGTGGCCTTTCGGTAGGAGTATCAGTGTTTGCAACAAGTTTAAGGTGCTGGCTATGTGGAGTTCTAAAAAATATATATGTCTGAAAGTAGCAAGTTCACTGTCACTGGCTTCCTAACTCTTCATTAACCTTCCAGTTATTTTTTTGATGTAGTTGTTTCCATTTGCCGTGGGTCATCTCTTGTATAATGACACTGTACTATTATTTCTTTTTTCGTTAATTCCATTTCTATTTTAAAAAAAAAGATGGCAATTTTTTCCTACCTCGTGTCGTAGTCAATGAGCTTCGACTAAGCTGACAAAACTTGGACCTAAGCTCAAATGTCTTTTTTTTTTAAATTTTAGCCTTTGGCTTAGGCTCGAGTAGCTTCAGCTCAACTTAGACTGAAACCTAAAATTGTGAAACAAAACAATATTATTTTCATTTTTAAATTAAAAAAGAAATTAATCTAGCTTAACCCAGGCCTGAAGTCCGATTGAGCTCAATCTCAAGCTGTAGGCTTGAGCTTGGGTGGACCCGAGCATGATCTGACCCAATGTTAAGCCTACCAAACTATATAAGTTTTGTTCAAAGTTATGAAGTAATGAAGCATTAGAAGATGGAAAATGTTGTTTATTTACTGGAGATGGTGAAATTTGTACAAAGTTAGATTTTACCCAATCATAAGCTTGGCCTATATGTATTGAACATAAAGGAATTGAAAGAAGAATGAATATTTAAATAGATAAGGCACAATTTCTTTCTTTGCTATGCTAGGAAACTACTAAGCATGGAAAGGCCTTTTACTAATTATAATATAGGAACAGGATGTATGGAAATGGAATTGGAAAAGGAAAAATTTCAAGTCTAGAAATAATGAAAAATCAAAATGACATTATTTTTATCAACAATTCATACCATTAAATAGAAAATTAAGTCACAACTCTGAATTTGTGGTGTTTTATAATAAAAGAAAATATTCAACCTTCTTGTTTGGTCCATTCAAAACATGAAGAACAATAATGATGATATAATCAATTCAAAATTTTGCGTATGTAACAAGTATCACAATGCTTTTATCAAAATTTTGTTATTTTCAAAACTGAACAATATCATAGTGCTATTATCCAATTGAAAAAAGATATAAAATGAAACATTAATTAAAGATGAAAACCAAAATTGAGCTAACAAACAAAGACAATAATATAGAGTTTTCTTTATTAAATTGCATAAAACCACACAAGTAAAGATTGACACATTCAAATCCAAAAATCCAAAGCAATCACATAAAAAAATTAAATCAAGAAGTAAAGAGTGAAAAAAACAAACTAATAGTAGAGAAATGGGCAAGTTAATTATTATAATCACGACTGTCAATAGTTTGCACCACTTCATTTACATATAAAAATTATTTTGTAAATATACTCGATTATGCAATAATTGTATTAAATAAATATTTAACACATGATATTTAACAAATAAATATACCTTCATCATTGAATACTTATTCAAAAAATTTCAATTAGAAGAATAGTCTCGTACTTATATTAATACAAAAAAGAAAATATAAGATAATATAATATATGGTTGTTAAAATTATTAAGGTAAACAAAACTAATATATCATAAATAATAAAGTTTACCTTGAATATTTTGGTCACCTAACCAACTTCGGGGATACAAAAGGGCTTTCACAGTATTAGGATTAAGTCGAGCATGATGGGACTAACAATCCTATTGTTAGTACTAAAAGTAGACTATAAAGAAATAGTAGGTATTGGAATTGCTAAGAGGTTTCATATAATTGCTTGTATAATTGGATAAGTAGCTCCATGTGTCTTCCACCATGATAATATATTAAATTGCACCTTTTCAACTAAGGTCATAACTCCTCTCCAAATAGTTGTCCAACTCCATCCTATTGTAAAAAGTCCTAGCCTTTTTTTCCCTAATGAATTCTTCAAATTTGAACTCACACCAATTCTACCAAAAATAGATTAAGATGAAGTTGATAACGAAACTAAACAACTATGATCTTTATCTTTGTCCAATCTTAATCGATAATCATTAAAAAATCATACCAAAATTGTTAAATGATATCAATATGTTCTTGAGCCTGATCATAATACAAATTTTGAGGAAAAAAATGTAGCCTCTCCATCTTATATCTCAGGTCCATCACAAAAATGACTATTATGGTTTGTCCTATCATAGACCAATATGGATTGAGTTTCTCCATCATTTGCTCTCCATGGCCCAAATTACCTTATTGGAATAAAAAGTCAAGCCAAATATATTCGTTTAAACTCACATATACTATTAAAGCACATGTGCGAAGTTAGATATTTTGTTCTTGATAATAACTTAGTGGCATTATACAATATCTCTAACTTCACAAAAAGCGCTTTAGTTAATTCCCATTGCTCTTTTATCAACAGGTAAATGCATTGAGAATATCTTTGTCTCAACCTACTGAATACCACAGTTTACTTAATTACTGACTTCAACATCTTGAATGTTGAATTCCATTTAGTCAAATAATCCAAAAATAACTTCTTTATGCATGAAATGCATAGTTAATATATAGTTTCTTCAAAAATTTCTACTCTTTTAGGCATTATGCTCTAATACAATACCTACTCCAGATTGCCTCTATCGCTTCCTTAATTAATCGCTTAATCTCACATATACTATTAAAGCAAATGTGCGAAGTTGGATATTTTGTTCTTGATAATAACTTATTAGCATTATAAAATATCTCTAACTTCACAAAAAGTGCTTTAGTTAATTCCCATTGCTCTTTTATCAACAGGTAAGTACATTGAGAATATCGTTGTCTCAACCTACTAAATACCACAATTTACTTAATTACTGACTTCAACATCTTGAATGTTGAATTCCATTTAGTCAAATAATCCAAAAATAACTTCTTATGCATGAAATGCATAGTTAATATATAGTTTCTTCAAAAATTTCTACTCTTTTAGGTATTATGCTCTAACACAATACCTACTCCAGATTGTCTCTATCGCTTCCTTAATTAATATCTTAATCTCATATATACTATTACAGCAAATGTGCGAAGTTGGATATTTTGTTCTTAATAATAACTTAGTAGCATTATAAAATATCTCTAACTTCACAAAAAGTGCTTTAGTTAATTCCCATTGCTCTTTTATGAACAGGCAAGTACATTGAAAATATCTTTGTCTCAACCTACTGAATACCACAATTTACTTAATTATTGACTTCAACATCTTGAATGTTGAATTCCATTTAGTCAAATAATCCAAAAATAACTTCTTTATGCATGAAATGCATAGTTAATATATAGTTTCTTCAAAAATTTCTACTCTTTTAGGTATTATTCTCTAATACAATACCTACTCCAGATTGCCTCTATTGATAGAATTTTGTCATAATTGTGGACTAGCATAATAAAATATTGTGTACAAACCCCGATTAATTAGATGTCAATTGGTATCAGAGCCATGTTAACCCTAATTGTGACTGCTGATTTTTGTGTAATTTTGATATATTAATTTTGTTCATGTAATTTCGTTTTCGGTTTTGTTAAATTTTTCCT
>JAOSBL010000004.1:10770552-10783617 GCA_027568915.1 Erythroxylum roraimae | reverse complement strand
TAATTCTCTTTTTGTGCTGCATAATTTGGGAGTTACAATTTATATATTGGTCTATGTCGACGATATCATCATCACTGACAGTAGTGAACCACTTGTTAAGCAAGTTATTGTCTGTCTTGCCAAGCAATTTTCACTCAAATATCTTGGGTTGTTGCATTTCTTCTTAGGTATTGACGTCCAACGAGATGCTGAAGGGCTATTCTTGACTCAATCCAAATATATTCAAGAGGTGCTCCAGGATTGCCACATGCACGAGAGTAAGGGTGTTCAATCACCCATGAGTATATCTGAACCATTGATTCTTAATGACGGTGCTCCCAAAACTGATGCCAAAGAATACCGAAGTGTCCTCGGCAAACTTTAGTATCTCTCATTCACAAGGCCGAATATCTCCTTTTCAGTTAACAAGCTCACTCAGTTCAGTAACTCCCCTTCCACCACTCATTGGAAAGCTATTAAACGACTACTTCGGTACTTAAAGGAAACATCCTCTCATGGTCTTCGTCTTTCCTCCACGCCCGCTCCTTCTCTAACCACATATACGGATGCTGACTGAACTGGAGATATTACTGATCGTCGTTCCATTACTGGGTTTATTATCTATCTTGGGTCTTCTCCAATTTCCTAGTGCTCTAAGAAACAACAAACCGTTTCACGGTCATCTACAGAAGCCGAGTATCGTGCGGTAGCTGCTGCTGTTTCAAAAACTACTTGGATCACTCACTTGCTCAAGGAACTCCATGTCTCTCTCCCTCACTCACCATTGATATTATGTGATAACATTGGAACTCACCATTGATATTATGTGATAACATTGGAATAACTTATATTGCTGCCAATCCTGTGCATCACACCAAAATGAAACATATAAAGGTTGATATGCGCTTTATTCGTGATTTGGTCCGTCACCGTCAAGTTCGTGTCTCTCACATTCACTCCGCTGATCAACTTGTTGATCCACTCACCAAGTCTTTATCCAAACCAGCCTTTCAACGTGTACTTCCCAAATTAGGTGTTATTCCACCACACCTTACTTGAGGGGAGCATAACAGCACAATCAGTTTGTTCCTAGAATCACTCACGTTGACTCAGTCCTATGTATCTTAACTGATATTTTGCATATTTGTTGCTAGTATACAGGAAGTTGTTATTTGGCTGTTACTTCCATGTGTATAAATATTCATGTAATGATTCAATAAAACTCAAGCATATTTCTACAATTCATTTACGTTGTTACTCCCAACTTGCACCCACCACGAGAGAATATGGAGGCCCAACAAAAGCCTTTTTGACTTTTAAGCCACTTCTTCTTCCCTGCCAGACTCATGCAGCAGATAAGGTACTACTCAGTGATAACACCACGCGTGACTTCCACGCTAGTAATCTTCAAGCCAATTCATTCAGCAATTCTTACCAAGATGGGACACCTGTTTGATGCGCAACCTTGCCAAGCCTAGAGAGCCAGAGGATCATTATATGAACGATAGGAATCAGGATGAGATGAAAAACTCGAGCTTAAAATTGGCTTGATGAATATACATCCATTCCACAACGCAGGCCTTTCACCAGTACATTGAACGTGACTCTAGTACTTCAATTCAGAAAGTTGGGTAGGGCATGTGCTTAGGATTGAAGGCACATTCCTACCACAAACTGCGGAGGGCTTCTGAGGATTCCCAGCAAAAGAGTTATCACTCTGTTGTGACTGCAGTTGAGTAATTGAAGAATTAACCTTAGCGCTTGTTAAATTTGTTCTTTAAGTAGCTATTAAGTTGCGACCTAACAACTAAAACAGTTGGAGACAGATTAAATTACCTTGGGAATTTGATGCACATGTGTTGCCAATGTTGACTTCGAATTTTCTCCAAAGGATATCTGGCTGTGTCCTTGTGGAACCCGCCCTTGCTGCTGAGGAATACTCTTGGATGACATGTGAGCAACGGACGGTTGAGAGACTGGCGTCCTTGATGCACTTTTCCATTGAGTGTTGCATGGCGCCATAGTTTGTGAGAAAAGGGAAGAATTGTTTGCATACTTGGCTCCATTTGTCGATGAAGACAAGCAGGCAGATGTCACTGATTTATTTTGTTGCTGAAGTTGTTGATGCATATGCTGCCTCTGAAGCTGAACTAGGTGCTGCTGCTGGGAATTTGAAGAGTTAGCAACAACTGGAGCATTTGCAATAGAGGTGACGGAAACGGAAGGCCAATGTCCAGTCAAAGGCGAGGGCACAAAGTTAAGAGTTCTAGCTGAATTATCAAAAACAAGTGTCTGCACAGCATTTGATGATGACTTGCCCAGCGTTGCCTTTTTCACATCATCAGGTTTCGATGAAATGCCTCCAGACTTACCGTCAGAAAGCTGGCGACTCTTCTTTTGGATGGGTTGAGGAGCAGAAAGAACTTGATATCCCTGTTGTGTCAAGTCTGGGAGGCCTTGTAGAATTACTGAGTTGTGTGCCATGGATGAAAAGTTGAGATTTGAAGCAGTGTAACTCCCATCAAAAGAAGCAAATGACATGGCATAAGCTGGAGAAGGGATAAGCTCTACTCCACCCTTCAGATTCTTCTCCTGCGACTGTTGCTTCTCACCATGGCTGCTGACGGCACCACCAAAACTAGTAGAAGGTATCAAGCCAAAGTTTGGGTGGAGAGGGACTGAAAAGTTCTGGCCATGAGTACTTTTTTGAGAATGACAGGCTCGCGTATCATTGCTTCTTGGGGTACTCTCTCCACTCACCTCAGCTTCAAGCTTCCACAATTGATGGGAAGGTGCTTGCTGCTTCTGTGGTTGCTGTGGATGTGCACTTGAGTTCGAAACATTTTTACTATTGACATGTGATCCATGAGTCTGATGATGTTGTGGTTGTTTGGGGGTAGATGATGAACCAGTTGATGTGCTAGCATTTTGATGAACTGGTTGGGTCAAAGATTGAGAAGATGGATGTCGCTGTTGAATTTGGGAGGGATGTAACATCTGTGATGGGAAGAAGGAACTATAGACTGGCATTGGTTGGGCAGGGTTTACACCACTAAATGCTGGTGTGTTTCCAATGGGTGTAGAAATAGGGAATGGACAACCATTGCTAGGTAATATTGTCACGTATGGAGCTTCATTAACAGCCAAATTTGAGTGATTAAAGCTCGTAGCTGTAGCTACTGCAGGCAGTCCAGAAGAGTTTGTCACAACTCCAGCCATTGCATTACTAGAAGGGACCACATTGTTCGTTGAGGCAGCAGATACTGATGGCCTTCCTTGATTTGCTATTGCTGGAAGGGAAGGTTGATGCTGGCTCAGGGGAAAGACGAAAGCAGGACCAGGCTACATTCAAAAGGGGAAATAAGATTTGTGAGAAACCATCTACAAGAATACAGGCACATAATTTTTAGACATAATTAACAAACAAAATATTGTTCCTTGAGAAAAAGAAATGCACTCATGTAGATGCATTCACTCAAACAGGCGCACACATGCAGAGAATCACCCATCTAAAGGATTAAAAAGCTGGAGAAGACATCGAACCAACTCAAAAACCTAATAATAGCAATGAGGAGGTCATACCAAAAAGTTACCAGCAACAGCTGGGTTTGGCGGTTGATGAATCACAAGTTGCTTTTTCTGAGATATGTCTATGACATTGACACCATCAGAATTGCTATCTTTCCTAGTTAAAGCTCTATAATTTCCCCCACTCTGCCCCGTCTCCTGGGCAGTGTTTAGGCTGACAACTTCTAACCTTCCTTGCAATGGCTTGCCAATTATCATATTTTCAGCAGGAGGCATGCCCTCGAGATTATTTGGTTTGCCAACATACAGAGGAGCAGAACCACCAGTTGCTGGCCAGAAATGGTTCATCTTCATACATTGCTGGTGCCAACGAACACTGGAAGCAATATAGTGGTGTGTTGCACACCGCTTTGGTTGAGGTTTAGGGAGAATGAAACGTGGAGGCTGCACATTTAGACAATTTAAAGCCAAATAAGTACACGAGAAATATTTTCAATGTATAGGAGAAAGTTTGCTATGATACCTGGATAGATGTGGATGGTCCATTGGTCCCATCAATGGAGAAAACAGTTTGAAATGGGGGTACGTATCTGCCAATAATCCAAGTTAATTCCCAGTACAAAGTTGTATTTTGAAAGCAGAAAGGAAAAAGAAAGTAAGGGGGATAATATCAAGCTAGATATCTCACTCGAGAGGTGGAAGACCACTTGGACAACCAGCTACAGCAATTGGAAAGGGCATTGAGCTAGATTGAGCTGACAAAAGGAGCACAAAGATTGTATAATATATCATCCTCACGGTGCAGTACTATAAGCCTAAATGATTTCATCTTCGGATAATAAGTAGAGATATTGCAGTACCAGATGCCTCCAATTTATTAATGATGGCTTTAGGTTGATCTTTGAATATTGACTTAATGCCTTGGTCATTGCTACTCAGATGAGTTGGATTCTCCAATTCAAGCTTTGGTCCGTGCTTTTCAACAATTTTCTTTACTTTCTTCCCTTTCAGCTCCAAGCCCAATACTTCCTTCTTCATCAATGTCTCAACCCTTTCTTGATTCTCAACTATATTTCTAAAGTCCTGCAATGTAAAAAAAGGAACTGAGTGAGTTCAATTCAAGCAAGTTGTCCTGTTGCCTTGCGATGTAACGGCAAATTAGCAAAGCAGTCCCGCTGTGAAGAGGATGTCATAGGAGGAGGCGCCTCATAGAAATGCATTTCTCTTAAGAACTTTTACAATATACAAAATGGAATTCTAAGTAGAATGTGAAGATCCTCACCATCAGATCTATCTTCAAGTTCTCTTCTCTTTTGCTTTCCCCTTCTGACACAGTTACAGCTCTGAGAAACAAAACAAGATAGAGAAGAGTGGGGAAAAGATCAGATACCTATAAAGGACCATCGATGACAAAAAGAGAAAAAGCAGAAGATTCTTTGATGCTCACACTTCTGCCACTGCCGAATCTTGTACAACACCCAATTTAATGCAAGTACCAGATTCCACCTTTGGTAAATTAGATTTTTCTTTAGCAGCAACTTGAGATTTATCAGTCTCCAGATTTGATTTCTTCTCTGACGGCTCCGGTGACGTACACACAACTTTAGAAGTACCCATATCATCGGAAACCTTACTCAATTCCTCATCGAATCCCCGTGCTTTCTCCAGCCTCGGTTCCTGAACTTCCATTCCAACAAGATTTTGACTTTCATCTTTAATTGCCGAAGCAATTGAACTATTTTGGACCAGTGGTGAATCATCCTCCATTTTCTGCTTCTTTGAAGCTGTTTAAGGGCAATTTAAGAAAAAAAAGTAAAACACAGAGATGCATTCATCAGACAAAACAACAATAACAAAGACCAAAACTTTATATACCCACCAACACCAAGTACGAGATCGTATTCCAGGCTGGCATATTGTGTACAAAGCGAGGTCATAACAGCGTTTAGAGTGGGTGATGACTTGGGATCAAGAATGACACCAATTTTTGTACCCTTTGTTTCAAGCTTCTCTGGAGCACTATCTGAGTACTCCTCCTTCTTAGAGCTCTGAGATTGCGTCTTCAAACCGTACAATACCTCTGCAATCTCAAGCTCGATATCATCTTGAAGTGAGCTAGACGATTTTGACACTTTTGGAAGACGAGTCCTAGGCCCACTTGGTTTCTATCAAACAAAAAAAGAGCCAAAATCTCATCAGTTTCTTCAAGTTCTTCGAAATTATATTAATGAAATCCATAAAAGAAAACACCTAGTAACCAACCGCCTTCTTTCTGCTTGATGAACTGTTAGACGGCATCGGTGATGCCAAAGCGCTCCAATTCGTCTGTGAAGCAGAAGCTCTCTTGTCGCTTTGTTCTTTCCCGAATCCATCGTTCCCTGAAACCCAACTCTCATGCGACCTTTTCACGGAAACTGTTATACAAAAAGAAAATGGAAATTCAAACAAAAAAGAGATGAGACACAAACATCTGTATAACTAACTAAAACCAAGCACTTCCTCTACCTGTGCGAGCCTTTCTCGGCACAACCATTTCATCGGCCACTTTGAGCGGCAGTGCTTGTCTTCCGTCTTCAGTCGGCAGCGCTGCAACACTCTTCCGATGGTGGTTGTTGTTTTGAAAAAGCATCTCACAGTCATCTTCATCACTAATGCTCTGTTCCGTGCTCTCTTCTCCTTCTTCTCTCGCAGCTCTTCTTCGCTTGTTCTTGTTCAACGTATCTCGATCTCGTAGCCTCAACGTCTCTTGTAGCTCCACTACATGTCCGTCTTCATCTGCAACAACACGAGCAAAGAAATCGTAACTTGAACAGAAAAAAAAAGAAAGAAAGAAAAAAAGAAGAGCGGTTCTGTGTAAGTGCTTTACCAGGAGAGTCTACAAGAGGAGTGGGTCGGTGTTGGCGTTTGTGCAATCCATTAGCAGCGACGAGGCCTGCAACATTTGATTTTCTTCCGTTTCTGTTCCGCTCCATAACTTCGTATCTTCTTCACTCATGAAATATCGCTCAACTCGCGGATACAAGAAAACTACAAACTCCGGGGCGTCGAAAGACAGCAGCGGGTAGTCAGTTCACCGCAATAGACGGACGGAGAATAATTGGCTTCAAAGTCTGTGAAAGAGCACACAAACATCCAAGGCGCACCTCACCATATAACCAATTGACTCTCTCTCTCTCTCTCTTCTCTCTCTATCTCTATCACTCATGTGTTGTGTGTGTGCCTTCTCTTTCCACCTGGTTTTTATGTCCACCGTGTACCTTTTGATCGCCATGCCTATAGTCTCATCTTTACGCTTCTGAGTTCACTCGCTCAGACCGAACCTACAGCAGAGTCCAGACCCACGCTGGACGGCTCTGATTCTGTGATGGGTTTGTCTTTGCTTTTGGATTATGACCTCATCCAACGGCTGTGATTGGCCATTGCCAACATGGCTCTGTTTTATCTGCAACGTTCTCCCACGGTGCTTGTGACGCATTAACTCGTGGGTCCTTTTGCATCTTAGTTTTGGAGTCCACTTGTCAATAATTTATTCGTCGAAGAGGAAAAAGCAAATATCTTCTCTACCCAAAAAGGTACCGGATCCAGTCGGTCGCATCAGAGAATCACGTGAGAGCTTTTAGTCCGAAACAACCGCTCGAGCCGGTTAAATTGGTCCCATGATGTCTGTTGTGGGACCACAATAGTGTAGTGTTAAAGTAAATTGATGTTCTAAAATTAGACTGAAATTAAAGGGTGATATAAAAAACTTAAAAGTTTAAAAGATTAAAATAATATAACTCAAAAAAAAAAGATTAAAATAATATTAAATTGTTAAAAATTAAATATAATTAATACAAATAATTTAAAAAAAGTTTTGAAATTTAATTAAAATTTATTAAATTAAAATTTATTATTTATTTTAATTTACAATAATTTATAAATTTAAAAAATAATTAATTAATCATTGATTTTTAAAAATAAAAATTATTAAAATAAATTAAACTAAAAATAAAATTTAAATTAAAAACTCAAGTTATTTAAAACTTTTTATAATTAAATTGTGGTAGGGTGATAGAGGAATTAATGGCCGTTCGATAAGAATCCTACGTGCATATCTTCCTACTTTTGATGAAAATTATCTGACCTGGCGCTTTCCAACCGCGTGCTTGCTTCGTGCTTCCAAAGGAGGGCTTAATCCAGCCGTTGATGAGATTGAATCGGACGCTCAATAGGCCCCTGGCAGCTGCAGCGTTGAACTGGAGTCGCCATCACGGGAGGAGCGATTGTGATGGCCCTGCCCTGGTTTGCCATTCCATTTCCATCTGGGCCCACACAAAGCTTCAAACTTTGTTGACGTGGCTGTTAAGGCGTCACCATCTTGCCAAGCCGAACGCATCGATAGAAAAGGCCAGGGGAACTACGGAGTCCTGGACTATGCAATTCACACGATCAGAAGAGGATATCAATATTCTTTTCCTTTATTTTGAGTTTAAAGAAAAAGCAAAATCTAACCTTGCAATTGGGTACAGTGCATTTGAGATTGCATGAAAGCCGTTAAAATGTCCTCCTCCTTTTTTTCTCTTTTGTGATGAGAGAAGTATAGACGTGATTTGAAACCTTAAATTGATCTACCACAGCAAACAAAATGTCGCCTCACTTTAATAATTTGGGTGGACTGTAGTTCAAATAAAAACAAAACAATTAACGCAAATATCCAGGTCACCAGATACGGTGGGACAGTAAGAGGTAACTCTAAAATTATGTTTATTTATAAATGAAGTATTTAATAGAATGAGATAAAATAATTTATAATATAATAAAATATAAATATACGTAATATGAGAAAATTGTTATTTCGAAGAGACGAAAGAGTTCATAATATAATATAGTAAAATATTGTTTAGAAGATGTATAGAATGAAATGTGATGTATGTATAATAATAATGAATAACTATTTTATCCTTAATCCTTGCTACTTATTACTAGAGTTGATAGTATTATTGGTATTATAAAAAATTATTGAGGATATATTAGGTAGTACATATTTACCATTTTACATTTCATCATAAAGTTTCAAATTATAATTAGCTTATTTTTAGTGTTTAAGATAGAATAAGATGTAATGCGAAACCCTCATCTTCTATCCTATTTTATTACAAACCTTCCTCTCAAACAGTAGAATAATATTACATTCTATCACATTCTATTACTAACTACCCTATTAAAAATAGCCTAAATAGATAAATACTTTATATTTATTATTGTATTAATTGAACATATTACAAAAAATATGCAATAATTGAATTTGCTAAAGTATAGTTATAGGGTTTGTATATTTTTATATATTCATTTATTCGCTTTCTAATGAACAGATCAAGACACTCATAGCCCTTACGACTTGAGTAAAATTTTTATCATTTTAGTTTATTAATTATTTGAAGGGGGCCTCTGGTTTCTTTTTCGTATCATCTTAATTTGTCTTCTTATAACGGAGAGCCCTTGTCCGCTTTATATCAGAGTCAGACTCGTACGAATCTCCTCCGATCCAGCCTCAGTCATCACAATATGTATTTGTTTGTTATGACTTTCTTTCTGGTCTGCAGTCTAAATTAAAGAAATTGCCTCCCTGGCTTAAAGAAATACAAAAGAAACCCTTTTGAGTCGTGTTGGATGGCTTTTTGCTTTTGTAGTTTATTCCAGAATTGTTCAAATCAAAGCAAGAGTCTTTCATTACAATTCCTCCACGCTCTGTACTTGTTATACTACCTTTTAATACTCCCCTTCCAATTAAACAAGTGATTAAAGCATACCTTTATCTTCATTTGTTTTCTGGGGTTTCCAACTCCATAATTATATTTTAAAACGAAAGCCAACCACTCTATCCCACTTGCCTTGAATCAAATTAAATGGTAGACAATGCGGTATTAAACAAACTTAAGCAAATCCTAATGGCCCAGGATTTTTGGTCCTGCCTGCATGTGATTATAAATCTTATGCGTATTGGGATATTTTAATCTCATTTTTCGCTTAAGTTAGTTTGATTACATTTTATACTTACCAACAACTAAGACTAGTATATTATAAAGATAGTGGATTAAGACAACCTCATCTCCAGCTACTTTATTTTTATGACTCCAAAATCTAGGATTTAATAATATAATCATTTAGATCCAAGTTGGCTCGGAAGATTTGAAAAATAATTGAATTAGTCAATGTGGTTAGCGTTTGGGTTTGGTGCTGGGGTAGGTGTTTCAAGTGAAGGAACTGCGCGTGTCTTGTGGCTTGTGGGATAAGAATATTTGGGTCATTTCCTTTTGTTTATCTTTTGGCGAGTGTTCTCTGGGTATAATAGAGTCCTTTATGATATGCTAATTGTTATTTCCTATATGTCGACGTCGTCTTGTTTCTGAGATTTTCATATTCAACAAGAGCAGATATCAAAGCCATATTTTGGACCAATCTTAAAATGGGTAGAGATAAGATTAGAGAATAAATAAAATAGGAACAGATAGATTATATTTTTATTGAACTAAGAGTAGAATCGAAGGTTTATGTGAAGTTTAGGTTACCGTAGCTTCTCAAACATTACTAAACAGTAAAAAAAAAGTATGGCAGTGTTTAATGTTTTGATTGCCGACAATCAAATAGGAAAAGGCGGATCAGCCAATTAACACAGTCTACAGATTTTATCGTCAGGACTTTTGAGGTGCGTTTGTTTAGCAAGAGAATAAAGCAAAATGTTTTCTTCTACAACTTTTAGAGTCCAGACCCTAAAAATGCAGCTTTATACTATTTAATTTACCCATGTATATTCGTTGAGGTTTTTGGGTACTAAATATGTGGAGTCCCCAATTAGAGAAAGGTGATCGTCAGGCACGTCAGTGCTTTCACTGGCCCCATTGCCTGTATGAATGATACCTTATGTTATGCTCCTTTCTGTTTCTTCTACCACTTCTTGGTTTGAAATAGGAGTGGATGGTGCCTAGCCTACTAACGCGAAAGGTCAATTGGGCTGTTAACGAAATAATTAGAAGTGCATGCCCGACCAAACAAAATTGAATGAATTTCTGGGTAGGGTAGGTAACCGGTTATGAAAAATGCTTTTGGGAGTTCGGGTCAGTTGTCAAGGAAATGACACGTTGCCAAAAGCAACGCCAATGTGACCATTTCATCATTCAGCCAATTTTACTACAGAAGCAGTAGTGGCAGTGGCGAAGCCAATTTGCCCACCCTCAATTTTTTTTTTTAAAAAAAAAAATATATATATATATAGGAGTTGTTTACCCTAAAAGAATATCGTTGCCCATAATAGATTGAATTAAAAAAAACTATATATATATACATTTCCCCCCTGAAATAAATTCCTGGCTTCGCCACTGAGTAGTGGCAAGAATTTTATTTGAAGAATCATATTGCAAGGCTGACGATAATATTTGTAACCCAACTTTAAGCAAAAGCAGCTTATCTTCAATGATCAATCGATCATTCAACCTTGGTCCACAACCAAAATAGCCAACTTCGTCTGGCTCATGGTCAATTGAAAACACGGCTGCACCTTCCTTGTTATCAGTACCCAACTCAACCAATGCTTTGGAATTACTCGTAAGAAATAGCTGGAAGTTTCCTTTCAGATTTCTTGTTTCTTTTCAATGTTAGATAAAATTAAAGGCTTTTTTGTTTTTATTACCATTTTTAATTTATTTAAATGTTTATAATTATTTTAATAAAATTTAGGTTTTAATAATTAAAATATATTTTCAAAATAAATATTAATTTATAAATAAAGTTTTACATATTTATTTATTTATTTAAATAAGATATGATGACTTTTATGATAAAGGTAAATTTTGTTTAGCAAGGAGGCCAGTTATGCTTTATATGACAGGGTTTTAACCCATCAAACACGTGTATAGTCATAAGTTAATAGTGACGGAAAAGATGATGCTTCATTGGATGTGCAACTTTACTAAAAGAGATAAGGTCATGAATGTAATTGGAAGAGACAAATTAAAGGTATCTAATATTGTTGACCAATTAAAAGAGACAAAGCTAATTTTTATTACCATGTTTAATTTATTTAAATGTTTATAATTACTTTAATAAAAATTAGATTTTAATAATTAAAATATATATTCAAAATAAATATTAGTTTATAAATAAAGTTTTACATATTTATTTATTTATTTAAATAAGATATGATGACTTTTATGATAAATGTAAATTTTATCGTTTAACGATGAAGCCAGTTATGCTTTATAAGGCAGAGTTTTGACCCATCAAACAAGTGTATAATCATAAGCTAATGGTGACGGAGAAGATAATGCTTCTGCAACTTTACTAAAAAGAGATAAGGTCAGGAAATTAATGGTAAGAGACAAATTAAAGGTAACTAATATTATTGACAAATTAAAAGAGACAAAGTTTAAGTGGTCTGAACATGTTAAGATGAAACACTCAGGCAATTCAGTGAGAAGAGGTGAGAAAATTATACATAGCGATTATAAGATGAAAAATGGAGGCCTAAAAAGAATTAAGGGAGGTTATAAAAAATGATATGACAACGTTGGATTTATCGAGAACCTAATCCGCAATAGAAAACTTTGGTGTATTACAGTTCAAATAAATGATCCCCTATAAAGAGATTCTTCTAGTTCCCATAAGTTTTTAACTATTTTCTTTTATAGTTAGCCTATACTTAAATAGGTAGTACTTACATTTTAGGGATTTAACTTCTGTTTGGTTGGGTTTATACCAGTAGAGCTTTTTTTAGAAGAACTTTTCTAAGAAGCCAGTTGACTATTTGGTTGTCATACTGAGAAAAGGTGTAGTGAGAGAAAGGTGTAGTAAGAGAAAAGGTGGCGATCACGACATTTTCACTTAAATCAAACAACTTGGGGATTATACTAATCGTTTTTGGTTTCCAGACTTGTCAACTTATAACTCACGAACGGGTGGAACATCTATGGCGACCCTCGATCCAGAGGGGAATCAATTGAAAGGCGGAAGGACGAGAAAGAGAGAGGACGAAACGCAGGCAGGGCCCAAACTATTGTATAGTGCAGCAGTAGCAGGAGCTCCGGCAGCCGATGTTATAGTGAAAGACACGACCTGGCCAGTTGAGGAAACCATCACGCTGGAGGAGGGCGACATAGAGCAACTCCCAGGCGAAGATGGTGTCGGAATCAAGCTGTATGAACGTTTAAAGAGAAACTTGACAATCAGTGGAATAGAGTAGTTGTAGTGAAGCTCCTAGGCCGTAGAATCGGCTTCCAAACCATCAGCTCTTGCCTACGTACGTTATGGAAACCAATCGTGTAACACCCCACTCTCGCGTGATCCGAACCCAACATCGATGGTGATATCCGAGTCCGTGCCCCGCGAGGGTAGCGTGCTACATTACTCAGTAAACTCAGTATAACTTTTTTTTTTGAAACACTCAAAAGTTCAGAAACCAAAAACCAAGTAGGGTCCACTTTCATTTGTAAATATTTTCAGCCACAATAATACACTCAATAAATATTTCAATGAATACATTACAATCAATAGCCCGTTTGGGGCCCACTATATTTACAACACTAT
>JAOSBL010000004.1:10741061-10758065 GCA_027568915.1 Erythroxylum roraimae | reverse complement strand
TGAGTTCTTACAAAGCTTTAGTGGGCATTTATAGCCCCAATACAACAAAGTCTCAAAAATTGCAATTTCAAAGAAGTGACATGAACAGTAACTGTACAAGCTCACTTTTTTTTTTCAATTATAAAGATGTTACCCACAATACATACATACTTCAAAACACTCATTTTCGGGTCCTAACCCTTAATATGGAGACGGGATGTTACAAAAAAGGCATATGACAGTGTAGATAGGGAGTTCATTAGAAACATCTTAATTGCATTGAATTTTCTAAGCTTATTCATACAGTAGATCTCTCAGTGCATTTCTTCACCTAATTCAATATTCTCATCAATGGCTAATCTTTAAACACTTTCACAAGCTCCAAAGGGATTAAACAAGGTGATCTCGTTTCACCTTATTTATTTGGATTGGTTATGAAGACAATCAATAGATTGCTTCAGAGGGTGGTGAAAGGTACCAAGGGTTTTAAATTTGATTCCAAATGTAGAAGATTAAGACTAAATCACTTGTGTTTTGCTGATGACCTCATATTGCTTTCTAAAGCTAATCCTACTTCTTTATCAGTGCTTATGAAATGCCTTAAAATGTTTAGTAGGATGTCTGGTCTTACTATTAATTTCTCAAAAGTGGTTTATTCTTATCCCATAAAGCTTCCAACTCGGGAGTCACTCTATCAATTATCACTGGCATTTCTAAACAGTAGCTACTTTTATTTATCTTGGTATCCCAATGATAGAGGCTAGGATAGGTTTCAGGGATTATGCTTGTGTAATTGATAAAATCATTTTCAAAATTGCATCTTTGAGCTTTAAATACCTCTCTTTGGCTATTAGAGATCAACTTATCATATCTACCTTGAATTCCATCAGTGTGTATAGGGTAGCTCATATTGGTTTTCCTCCTAAAGTGATAAAACTATTGACAGGATCCTTAATAGTTATTGTCGTCTAGTAGCAAGGTGAAAATGAGGTGGAGTGATGTTTACCTACTTAGAAAGCAAGGTGGTCTTGATATTGTTTCTCTCCAATCACCCAATAATGTTCTTGTGGGACTTCAATGCAGAATATCTTGCATCTACTACATTCAAATCCATTATGAGGATAAGGGAAAGGATGAGACTTCACTTTATCCACCTAATTGGAAATGGGGAAAGCCTGTGGATTTTGTCATATGGAAAAACAACGTTAATGGAAGTTTACTAATAAAACCTATAGAAAGGTGATTATAAGTAACTTACCAAATCTACCTTAGATAGATGTGGTTTGGTGTGATCATCATCATCCTCGAGTTTCCACAACCTTGTGGGTTGCCATGCTGAATAAGCTACTAACTCTTGATAGAATTGCAAAATTCACACATCTTGCTAATTGGTGCATTCTTTATAAGAGGGATGAGGAAAATTCTGATCATTTATTTTTTAAGTGTAGCTACGTGTGCAACACTTGGAAAACTTTGTTGAAAAGGTGCTTGATTATTGAAGTTCCACAAAATCTAATCCAAATTAAGGATTTAAGCATTGATATAAGATTCCATAATAGGATTGCAAGATGGTGTTTGTGTATTTCCTTATCATTTCTTGTTATTGATGTGAGGGATGAGAGAAATACTCAGATTTTCCTTAATAAGCACCCATCTAACCAGTAGCTTGGTATCCTTTTAATGCAGAGGATAAGAACATATGTTGGCATTCACATAAACAAGAAAGTGGATCTTCAATTTCTCATATCATATTAGGGACTGCAACTTGTATTTGTAACTCTATCTTTCTACGATGATTTAACTTGTTGTTAGTTGTTTCCATTATAATCTATAAGTTGTCATGTAATGGAAATTATATTTGTTTGCCTCTTATGTCTTAATTTAATTATTTATACCTTTTTTAAAAAAAGTACTCTCTCACCTAAATATTCATGTTAACTAAAAATTCTGAAAGAATATCAACATAAAAGTAAGTGGTCACCACATCAACGGTACATCCTTTTCTTCTTCACTTAGTTCAATAATTAATCTTTTAATATCAATTTCTTTACTTGGTCATATGAGGGCTCTTGGTGATATTCTTTTTAAATTAATTTTTAGAGATATCATTGGTGTTTCTCATTTAATATCCACATAGTGGTACCAATCGTTGATATTCATTTTATATTACATATTATTGACCTACGAAGCAAATAAATCAAAATATTTTTAGGTACGCATACAAAGTAGAGTCCTTCAGCATTAGTTCTTAAACCTTATTCAACCCATATCATTTTGGATTACTTAAGAAGAATTGTTTAAAGAAGAATTTCTGTAGATATGTCTATATTCATTACAAAAGTAGCGTCTTACATGATAGAAATTGAAAGTGTCAGTTTCATGTTAGAAAGACCTCAAAAAATATGACATATATATATTGCTAGATCTTAATGAATGATGTGGGTGATATATTTCTCTCTTTTGGATATCTAGGGGATTAAAAGCTCTCTTATATAATGAAAAGTCCTTGCATATAGATTTTTGAGTGACATACTTATTTAGTAAAAATATGACCTACGTTGAATAGGAGCATACATTATGCCTTTATGCTTATAATAAGACATATAATGATTGTAAGCTTATTTCATGTCATTTGGATGAAAAATAAGCCTATATGAATGAGATGGTTGTTATATATTATTTTAGGGTGAGCTTACATAAAACTTATGCCTATTTTTTCCATGAATTTTATAACCTCTAGGTTTAAAATGCTTCCTATACATAAAGGCAAGAAATCTTTTGATTGGTATATCGAGGATGATGGATGAGTACATGATTTTTGTACATATTTTGAAAGTGAATCAGATTGTATGATGCTTTAGATATAGGCTTATCATGTCAGTTCTTTCTCCTCGCAAAAATTGTCTAGCGTTAATTAGTGCACTTCCATAATTGAAATCAATTTCATCCCTATTATTAGAGCTTTCTTAGGCTCTAAGCATGCTATTTAATTTTTCACTTCCTAGAGTGAACTTATATAATGATTTTTTAATGATATTTATCTCCTTCTTCAATGCCTCATTCTCACGCAACAAATCACCACTTTATTAAAAAAAATTAACCACACTCTTAGATTCTATCATGTCATGTATATCACATTTTAATTTCTCATTCGCAATCATGTATGTAAGTAAGATTTTAAACCTCTTTATACTTTGAAGATTCTTTTTTCCTTTTCATGATCATGACCTTTAATATTCATCTAATTCCTCTTATGAAAGATAACCAGCACAATCATCACTATCATTAGGGTGAAAGACATAAAACTCCTTTGTAGTTTAAGAAATCCTAGGAAAACTCCTTGGTCTTTAAAATTCTCGAAAAAACTCTTTCTAATTAGTTTTCCAGAAAACCCTTCTTTTAGACTTTGAATTAAAAAAACGACGAAACATATATTGTATGAATTCTAGATATGGACTAATCAAATACTATTTATATGATGATTCAACACAACTATTAAACTTGAATCAAAATAATTAAATCTGACACAAAAAAATAATTTATTGTAATAATCTTAAATAATTAATTTAATTTAAATTTAATTCATTTGGGTTAGGTTTGAAATTTGAGTTGAGTTATCATATTTATAACATTTGATTAGTTCATGTTTGATGTTCATACTACATGTGTTTGATCATTATTTTTTAAGCGAAGTCTAAGAAAAAGGGGTTTTTCTAGAAAACTAAAAACTAGAAGAAGTTTTGTGGAGAATTTTAGAGATCACGGGGTTTTTCTAAAGTTTCTTAAACTACATGTGATGTCTTTGTCTTTTTATCCATATCATTATAAGAAGTTGAGGAAGTGTGCACCTCATTATTATTTACCATAAAATACATACTTGCTATTATTTTTGAATTCCTCACTCTTCGAACTAGTAGTGTCATCTTATATAGCCCTAAGTGTTTTCTTTTTCTCTTTAATTATTTTCCCTCTTCTTCTTTAAAAATTTCTTAAATTTATTTCTTATATGCTTTCTATCACCCTCATCACTCTTACTTACTTGTGGAGATCTTATCATCACTTAGAGAATTTAAACACCATAACTCTTCTTGTTAGATCCACTTCCTTTTCATAGAATTTATTTATCAACATCTCATTGGTGAAAAGTGTTCCAACTAGTTCTTTCAACAGCAAGTTGATCAAATCTTTGACTTCCTCTATGGTCATCATCATTATCTTCCAAGTCTTTTATAAGACTTTAGTAATTTTCTCACCAATTTAAGACTAGTATGAGTCTTATTAAGACCTTTAAGAGCATTAATGGTATAAATAAAGCAACTATATATATTAGAAATCAACCTATTTTTTATATGTGAAGTAGCTCATATTGATGCACTAGTAAGCTTATTTTGTTATCTTTACTTGACTAATGACCTTGTATGTGATTTCAATTGTGTTTCATATCTCATAAGTAGTTTCACATATAAACACCCTATTGAATTCATTTCGACTAAGAGCATAAAACAATATATGCACCACTTTGCTATTTAATGTAATGAGTCTTGTATCATTATCAATGTACTCACTTCTATACTTTTATACCTTAGTCTCCACTTTATCTATAAATATTATTCTTATTGGGACATAAAGATCATTGTCCATAACCCATTTCACTAAAATAAAATGTTTCATCCTAATTTCCTAATAAATGTAATTTGAACCTTTAAAGGAAGCGCGTCTACTTATACATTCACTATCTTGGCTAAAAAACGAATTGAATTATATTATAGTGATCATTCTTCAAATTTTGCTAAAAATCTATAGGCAATGGATGAGACCTATTTTGATAAAAATTATTTTTCCTTGGATAGGCATATGAGACGAGGGAGTGAATTTTGTCTGTTCACTTTTTGCCTTATTTGTAAATTAATGAATTAATTACTTATTTTAAGGAATGATTAAGACAACTTCATGTATGATAATCATAAACTAATCACAATAATAAATAAAAGAAATTAAAGAAAGGTACAAATTTGATTTATAATAGTTCAGTAAAATAACCCTTGGCCTACATTCACTCCCTAAGATTAACTTTAAAATTCACAATCTTCTTCATTCAATGGATAAAAAATAGCTCTCTATGAAAAGGAACCCTTACAATCACCTTGCTTTTCTATATTGAAGAGTATTCTTTAGAAATCTTTTTTCAAGTTCAAGGAACCCTCAAAAAGTGTATCCTAACCAAATTTTCAATTACAACAAGTATATAACTCAAAAACCCCTTCTCTTGCTCAAAGCAATAAATAATAGCTCAATATGTGTTATTTAATGTACACTTCCACTCTCTAGCCTCTTAATAATCTTAGTAACTCTCTAATATGCCCATAATTTTTTTGACAACTCATATATGATCAATTTATACTCAAAAAGACCTAAAGTAGTTGTTAGAAACAAAAACTAACCATTGCAATAACTAGGAACTATGACATTGGTTAATCATTGTGCCAAATTGGATGACCAAAATGTCGAGCAATATTAAAACAAACTATTGAAACATGAAATTTCTACCTGTTAAAATATAATGGTTGGCCACTCAAAGATATTTGTCAACCAATATATCAGTTATCATGTCGACAAAATTATGGTATATATTTTTATTAACTTTAAAAAGACATTATTCAACCCCATTCATACATTGGTCAGCCAATATGTCTAAAAATAAGTTCTTTTAAAACTTTTCATGTTCTTTCAAAGATTAAAAAACATTTCATTAAAAAAAACTTGATTCAAAATCATTTCAAAATTTCTCCAAAATTTTTTAAAGATCAAAAGGGATAAATTTCTTCTTAATTATGAAAGGATTTATTAATTATGTCCTATATGTAAATGATTATGCAATTATTAATTCCCTAATTCATTGAAATGATTAAGATGCAATTACAAGAAGGATTACAATAAAAGTCTTAATATTTGATTCCTCCTTATTCTTGTTTCTTCACTTAAATTACATATATGCTCCACTTTGCTCATTTTCTTTGTCCTTTAATTGCTTAATTGTTTTAGTTGACCGCTTTGCTCACTTCATCATCTTATTGAGTTTGAGATTTCATATATTAACTTAATAACATCTCTAAGAATAAAGTTATTAGAAGAAAAAAGTTCTTTTATCATTTAAGCTATAAGTTAAAAACTCACTTAGTCCAATAATAAAAAATTAAGTTTTTAGATTATGATGTGTCTAATAAAGTCAATCCTTCTCATATTTTAGAGGATAATAGAGTTAATACTACTTTAATTGCAGATCTTTCACTCAATCAGTAAGGTTAGTGGATTATGTTCCTAGTGCTGCTCTATTATAGGACTAAGAATGTATGCAAACATAGAATGAGGTTCTTGTAACATGAGATAATGTTAAACAGATTCGATTAAAGATATTCACTATAGTGAGGAATCCTACTATATCATTTGACTATATAGTTTATCTTGGTGAGAATGATTATAATATTGGACATATCATTGATCCAGTTAATTTTTTGGATGTTAATTTTGGTCTTCATGCAAATTTATGGTCAAAAGTAATAATAGAAGAAATGTAGTCAATCAAGCATAATCAAGTATGAGAACCTAATAATATACCTCAAAACTATAAAAATATAGGCTGTAAATGTGTTTATGAGGTTAAAACGGACTCCCAAGATAAGGTTGAGCTATTTGAAGCTAAGTTAGTTGCCAAAGGTTTCATTTAAAGAGAAGGGATATGCTTTAATGTGAGTTTCTCTCTTGTATCTTCTAAAGATGCATTTAGAGTAATTAAAACAATAGTAACTTGTTATGATATTTAACTACATCATATAAATGTTAAAATTGCCTGCCTAAATGGAGACTTATATAAGGAAGTCTACCTGAATGGTTGCAAGATGACAAGACCATTTGATTTATAAATTAAGAAAATCATTACTTAGATTGAGATAAGCTTCTTATTAGCAGTACCTAAATTTAATGAGGTAATTACCTCATTCAGCTTTATACAACAATAATAACTTTATAGTTGGAATCCTGTTGAGATGTTGGGTTTAAGGGGGTTAAAAAATACGTAACGATACTCCTAGCTTGTAGAGGGGTTATTTCTAATAGACCTATAGGAAAAAATGTTCTAAAAATGGTTGGAAGAAAACAATAAACAAATAACTACATAAATGAATAATAATAATAATAATAATAGTAAAAATAAAAATAAAAATAAAAATAAAGATAAAGATAAAATTAGTAAATAAATAAACAAAGAAGCAAGAAAATAAATAAGAAAAAGAAAAAGAAAATAAATAAAATAACAAAAGGAACTAGTGTTACTAACAAAAGTGGTTAGCTTAATTAAAAGACATAAGAATTAGAGGAGAAGGTTCAAAAGGCCAATGTAAAGAGAAAAGACCTCTCAATGTAGGGTCCTTTACCCTAATCCTAATTTGCCAAAAATTTCTATTAAGGGACAAGTCCTCGGTGAGCTCTAGTAGGTCCATATCATCCCTGATAACCTCCCCCTATTCTTTTTAGATCTTTCTCTTATTCTCTTATAGTTCCAAATTACAATATTCTCCTATTTTCTCATTAGAGCCTCAAGATATCTCCTCTTAATATGTTCAAAACACTTAAGCCTTGTTTTTCTCATTTTACTATCAATGTTAGCCACCTCCCAACTTGTCTATTACCATTTCATTCCTGACTTTATCTCTTCTTGTAAGGCAGCAGATCGAATAGAGCATCCTTATCTTCTCCACTATTGTTTTATGACTATGCACCTGCTTGGTGGACCATCACTCTACCCTATAGAACATGGTTGGCCTTCAGACCAACTTGATCTCCGCATTGGATGCAACCATACAACCCGAAAAGTTTTACTATAAGTACTCAGTCTTAGTTCTGTTCAATTTAAAGCCCTTTAACTCTAACGTATCCTCCAAAATTCTAACTTATCATTAATTCCCTCTTTTGTTTCATCCATTAGAACAATGTCATCAACAAAAAACATATACCAAGACACATCCTCTTGGATATTCTTAGCAAGCTCATTCATGACTACAACAAAAGGGGCTTAACGAGGATCGTTGTTGTAGCCCGATATTAATAGAAAAATTCTTTGTATCTCCTCCTAACATCTTTACTCTAGTCTTAACACCTCCATACTTATCCTTAATAAACCATATATGGGCAACATAAAATTCCTTATCTTTTAAACAACTACACATCTTTTCCTTAGGTACCATGTCATAAGTCTTCTCTAAATCAATAAAATTCATATGCATGTCACTTTGTTTGCCTATATAATATTCCATTAATCATCTAAGGAGATGTATGAATTTTGTTATGGATCTCCTTGACATGAAACGAAATTGGTTATCCAAGATATCATTCTCTTTTCAATCACCCTCTCCTATAACTTCATGGTGTGACTCAGTAGTTTGATAATTCTATAGTTTACAAATTTAGATCTCCACTTTGTTATTATATACAGGGATTATTGTGTTAAGTCTTCACTCATTCGACAATTTGGCAGACTTGAGAATTAGATTAAAGAGCTTGTCTAACCAAGGAAGACCTTTTTTTAATAAGCTTTCCACACCTTTATAGATATTTCATCAAGTTCTACTGCCCTAGCACTCTTCATCTTCCTCAATGCTCCTCTAATTTCTTCTCTTATGATATGCTAACAAAAAGTAAAGTTACGGTATTACTCCAAAATGTAAAGATCACCAAAAGAAATGTTATTGTCTTTGCCTTTATTAAAAAGCCTATAGAAGTAGCTCTCCCATCTTCTCTTGATGTAATTTTCATCCATGATTGCCCGTCCTATTTCATCCTTTATATAACAAACCAGATCTAAGTCCCTCATTTTTTGTTCCCTAACTCTTATCAACTTAAAAGTATCCTTTTCTCTATCTTTAGTTTTCAATTGTTGATATAAGTTCTCGTAAGCTTTACTTTTGGCTTTTGATACTATCTTTTTCACCTTTTCTTTGATAGCATGTAACTTTATCTATTGGCCACCCCTTCTTCATTGGTGCTGCTATCTAATAGAGCTTTATAGGTAGCCTTCTTTATCTTCACCTTATCTTAGACGTCTTCATTTCACTAGTAAGAATCCTTCTTATTAACCCTAGGCCCTTTAAAAACTCCCAAAATCTCCTTAGTTACATTCCTTAAAAGAATTGAAACACTTTCACACATCCAGTTAGCATCTCCTTGTAGCTTCCATGCCTTTTCATACATTACTTTATACCTAAGATATTCCATATTATTCCTTCTTAGATTCCACCATATAACTCTAGTGCACCTCCAAGAACTTCTTTTCTTTTTCCACCCTTTAATTATAAGGTCCATGACTAATAACCTATGCTGAGTTAATAAGCATATGTTAGGTATCACCTTGCAATCCTTAAACTGAGTCGATCACTTTGTCTTATAAGAAAGTAGTCAATCTGAGTCTTTGCAGTTCTGTTACTAAAAGTTATAAGTGCTTCTCTTTTTTATTAAAATATATGTTGGCTACCACCAAGTCATAAAGCTATCGAAAAGTCTAACAAGGCAGTCCTGCTATCATTCTTGCCTCCATACTTTAAATCCCCATGGGCACAACAATATCCATCTAAGATCACCCCTATATGGCCACTAAAGTCTCCTTCTAGAATAATTTTCTCATTAGGGGGGAATATGTTGAATCACCTTGTATAGTTCTTCCTAGAATTGACTCTTAATTGTTCTTCCAACCCTTCTAGGGGTGCATAAACATAAACTACATTAAAAACCTCTTTTAACACAATCTTTCAGTTGGCTTTATGAAAAATTAATTCAAAAGATGCTTATACTATAAGGTTAAGAGGAGCAGGGTTATTTTTCTATATTTATATATAGATGATGCCTTATTTACATTAAATTACTTGGTAACATTACATAAGGTTAAGCATTTGTTGGAAAATCATTTTGATATAAAAGATCTCAATGACACATCTTTCTTCTTTGGTATTCAGATTCATTAGAAGGAAACTCGAAATTGTAGTTAAGTTTACTATTAATGTTTAATATAAAAAATTTTTAGGCCTTTTCAACACTAATCTTTCATAAGAGATATTATCTTTGAAACAATTTCCAAATAATATAGTTCAAAAAGAGGTCATGAAGAATGTTCCATATTTTAATTATTGATGGAAATAGGTTGAGGCAGACCCAACTACCTGTGGCCTAAGTTTAACCAAATTTTTTTAGGCCCAGGCTTGACCTAGCTTGAATAACTTGATTTATTTTATGTTTTATAAATTATAAATTATTTAACTTTGGGTTATTATTAGAAAATATCAGTCTAGTTTGATCTTTTGTATAAGAGTGTAATTAGAACAAAATCAAACAAACCCAATTAGAACTAAATTATTACAACATTCATTTAAGAAAACAAAATTGTAATTGTAATGAACACAAGTGTGCTCAGAAAAGTATAGAGTTAGCTGAAAATCTTAAAGTTTAGTTTAAGAAACCATAAAGAAAAAAATTAACTTGGAAAATATCCTTTAAGGAAAACATATGTTACATTAGCATCTCAACTAAATCAAACAAACTCAATAAGAAATCAAAACTTTGTAAAACTAAAACATATGCTAGGCAACTATAAGAATATTAGGCAATGGAGACAATGAGAAAACCAAACAATGATAGGTGATAGGCGGCAAGTGGAGAGAAAGACATAAAGAAGGTAGCAAATGGTAGGGAGACCAAAATAGGAGAGAGTCAAAGCTAGCTAGGGTACAAAAGAGAGGATAGAAGAGAGGAATTGTGACACTTTTCATCCATTTATACATTAAATGAGGGTGTTTTATTATGTTAAGAAAACCATGTTATTTTGTGTAACATCCCGTTACCTGCGTGGAGGTTAGAATAGTAAAATGAGTGATTAATGAGAGCTTAGAAATGTATTTTCATGCTTATGCATAATAGGTCATACACATACACATGAATAGTGAAGTTGTTGCACATGAAAATAATTATACATGCATTCATGGATAATTCCAGTATATTTTTGTATTTAGTTGTGATATTATTGGAAATTTTGAGAATTTTGAATTTGTTATTATTGGAAATATTATTGATTAGTGGAATTGTTGTATTTGTGAATTTTGGTGAATTTAGGATATATTTTCAAAATTTGTAGAGAATTATGGATTTTTATGAAAAATAGGGAACAAGGAATCAAAAGAATATTCGGAGATAATTGGATTGTAAAGATGAGAATTAAAGGAATTAGTCCAAAAGAAACTTGGTTAGAGCTTAGACATTAGGAAAGTGACAAGTGTCACTGACTTAGTAAGTTGCTTTTTATATTTTTGTTAGAAGTAAGTTTTGATATTTGAGAGTTAAAAGACTATGATATATTCCTAAGTTTCCTTCTTCATAGTCACTTTCTTTGAATTTCCTCTCAATACACAGGGTTTTCGTCAAATATCCTTCTGAGAGATTTCTTTGCTTTTCCTTTTCCTGTACTAATCCCACCTTGCTATTTGTCTATTTTGCTTAATAAAAACTAGAAGCTGGTCTTTTTATACAGTGAATACGTGAATTTACTTGGAGTTTAGGGCTTTGGATTAGTTGAAGATCTTGGAGTTTTTAACAAGTAAGTATTGAGTAAATCCTTTAGAGTTATGGATTTATGAAATAAATTTGATGAATTACTGTCATCTGCATGAACATGGGATTTACGTGTATATTCATGAACACTGTGTTGATGGGATGAAAAATTTGGTTATAATGTTAGTTTAGTATTTGATGATTATTAGTGATCAGGTGATATAGAAATGATTTTTGGAGTTTGAAATAGCAATAAAATGGTGTATGAGGTTGGTGTAGAAAATTATAGTATATGCTGGTACATGCTTTGTTTTCTATTCACTGTGCATGTATTTATATATGTGTATACGTGAGTAGGTGAGTGCTTTAGAGATGATCAAGAAAATGATTTTTGAGTTGAAGAGTAGTTGTAAAATGATGGTCTGAGATGGGAATGAAAGTTGAAGAGAAAATAGAGAATATGTATAAAAGTTGAAAATGCAGAACACGAAGAAAGGAATACTGATATCTGTTTCTTTTTTATGATTTTGAGAATTTGATTAAATTTGCATTTTAGAGGTAATGTGAATTTGTGATGAATGAGTTGAATGCAATCAGTAGAAAAACCAGAAATAAAAATTGAAGTGTTGGATTTTGAGAAATGGAAGTCTAGAAATTTACTGAGAATGAATAGCAGAGAGTTGATTTTTTTTATTTAAACTTCTGTGAATTTACTGTACTGATCTAGATAGATTTTGATAAAATGGTCTTCATGGAAGTTGTAGATCTTTCTTTAAGCTTTCCATTGATATAAAGTTTGCAAATTTTAGAGTTTTGGATCAAAAGTTATGGAGTTTAGAAGTTGTGTTTCGATGGAGAAGAAGAAGTGGGATTGCACCGTCGTGCTACTTTTGGGTTTTTAGGCAATTTGCACCGTCGTGCATGACTCTGAGGAATAGTAAAAACACGTTGTTTTGAGGATAATGGGTTTGCACCGTCGTGCTTGACTTTGGTGAAAATGGATTTGCACCGTCGTGCTGACATTGAGAGTTAAGCAAAAATGCGTTATTTTTGGGTATATTGGAAATGCACCATCGTGCTTATGGAGGCTCAAGGACGAAGATCACGACTTTGAGAGTTGATAACTGATGAATATCCGAAAAGTTTCTAGACTTGATTTTGGTTGTTTTTATATCGAGAGTTATTGTAAGCTACTTGTGGATGGATATATATATTCTGATCTGGAGAGGAGCTAGTTTGGATGAAAATCTAAAAATTTGAAATTTACAGTAGAGAGAGAGAGACAATGTGGAGTTTCAGATTTTTGGTGTTGGATTGATAAATCTGAATCCTGATGTGTAGAGATTGTATTTGGAATTAGAAATGCTGAATAGATAAGTTGGAAAGAATTGGAAAGGCTGGAAATGAAAAAAATTATGGAGGAACTGAAGTAGAGATTCGGTGAAGAAGAAGAAAAAGAATTGAACCGTCGTGCTTTGGATTTTAGGTGGAATTTGCACCGCCGTGCTTAAGCACGATCGTGCATTTAGGATTTTCTCTTTTACTAAACAGTCTTGCTTCTTTTGACCATAACTTCTCTTGACCTCTAAATGACTTGATTTTTGAACCAATAGATTCCTAACACATTGTTCTACCTCTCCACAAAAATTGGTAGCATTCCAAATTGAATTGAAATAGATTGATCAAATGAAAGTGTGGAATCTGTTGGAATAGTGAAATAGGATTATCTTACTGAACACACTTCAGTATTTTGATTATATTTGGACTTATAGGATTTCAAATGAGATCATTTTTTATTTGGAATAAACTAGAGAAATAGGGCTACAAATTATCTGAAGAAGTCGAATTGTGATTTAGTCTCTAAGATGTTCAATTTCTGGATGGAAGTTGTGCATAGTATACTGTTTTTGAATAAGAACAGTCTAAAAATGTTTAAGGTATATCTTCCAAATTACTGGACCCAATTGAGTGATTTTGATGTCAATAGAAACATAAGACATAGAGGAACACTTTTCTAGAAGACAGTATGATCAAATTACTTCATTTTCACTCTCTGATTGAATGTGAACAGTAGACCCAAAAGTGTGTCTTGGAAAAATCTGAAGTGATTCAATGAGAAAGGAATAGAGATTTTGTCATAAAATTGATGGAAAATGATTTTGTCATGAAATTGATGGAAAAATACCCGAGATTGTCATGAACATGCATTGTGCAAATTGTGATATATGTTTGAACACCTATAATTGTGCAAATTGTGATATATGTGTATGTTATTTGATTTAGAGGAGCAATTGGAACGTCAACCTCCAGACGTTAACGGCACTTCTAGGCTTTAGCTTTAGGAGCAACAAGTGAGTAACCTAGACGGTTTCTCTCAATTTGTTTGTTTAAATTATGTTTTGAATGATAAATGAATGTGAATTGAATTGTGTTGATTTCTGGACAGAAGATCCGATGATTGTGAAATGTGGAATGTATATTGAAGTGCTGCTTGAATGTGAATGTGAAGAACTATGTGTTTCATAATATGATTGATTGTGATAGATGCATTACATACATGAATGCACAATCAGATGATGACAGTTGTGATCAGAGTAGCCACCGATTAGAGCTTAAAGCTCAACGTGTCAAAAGAGCTTCGAGCTCAGAAACTGATTAAGAGCCTAAGGCTCACTATGTAAAATGAGCTCTGTATCCTCATCAGATAAGGGACAGTTATTAATGAGCCCGATATCCGAAATGGATACGAGACAATTTAGGCACTCGATCACAACAACGTAGCAAATGGAAAAGAGTCTCATGAATATTTCATATGCATTTTGTTAAGTATGTTTGATTGATTGAAATACATAATTGCCTTTGCTTAAGTGAAAATGTGATACATGATCAATTATGCAAAAATGTGATTGTATATTATGTGAAATGATGCGTTGCATAAATTGAGTGAACCATTGATGATGGTTACCTCATTGAGTTCGCAAAACCCACCCAAAATTTGTAAATATTTTTCAGGATCAGAAGAATACCCCGTTAGGAAACGGGAGTATACCTACTACATGTAAGTGAGAGATAAGGGTCGAGATCAGTTCGCGTCTGCATTTATAATTTTCTATTTTTGTATAAATTTGTATATTCCACAATTTCTATACAATATGTATTTCGAAAGTTTTGTAAAATGTGTATATGATTTATGTTGTAATGTAAAGACATTATTACTAAAGTATTATGTATTTGTGAAAGGGCTCAATTGGCTATTGAAAGTTTTGTTGATTGTATTGTTGTGATTGAAAAAGTTTACGAATAAAGTGCTCCCGATATGAAATGTTGATTTCCGCAAAAAGGTGTGTATGTTTGTTATCAAAAAAAATTATACCGATTTTTGACTGACTGAGTGCTCTAGCATGCCACCCTCGAGGGGCTCGAACTCGGACATCACTGATGATGTCGAGTACGTGTCTTGTGGGAGTGGGGTGCTATATTTATATGGTATCAGAGCCTAGAATTACTATCTTATATGGGCATTTTTGAAATATGTGTTAAGTTGCATACATTTTTGTCATATCTTAGCACGCAATAGCAACTGATCCCCATTCTGAGTTGCATTCATATGAGTCACACGCATGAGCATTTGTTGAGAGTCTGAGCGGATAAAAATAGAGAAGAGAATGATAATCTATCAGAATGTGAGAAAAAGAAAGTTTGTGAATATCTAGAAAGGAGAAATAGTATATGGTTCGATAAGATAGATAGAGACTCACTACTTTGGTATTGGTAAATGTATTATTGAATATGATGTCAATATTGTATTTTGGTTATATGTCCTCGAATGTGATATAGATGTGAATATACAGTCATGGATTGTTTAAAGGAAATAGGGATATAAGTAGAAATGATGAGATTAAAGTATACAAGCAGAATAGAATGAGAAAACAAAAATATATATATTATGATCTTAAGAAGATGAACTAGTTGTTGATTAATGTGATAAGAGCTATAATCCTCCGTGAGAAAATATTAGTGAAAGTTGAGATCGTAATTTCAGGACGAATATGCATCTATAACTCTGAATGGATTGCGAATATATATATGTAAGATGAATAAATGACAATAGGAAAATGAGATAGAAATGAGGAAAGAGTAAAAGGGGAATGAAATAGTCATAAATGACTTAATAAGAGATGAATGATGTGTAGTAAGGAGAAAGTTAGAAATGCATATAAGAGAGGATTTTATGTATGAATGAGATAAAGAAAAAGATGACGAATCAAATGAGAAGAATTGATGCACTCAATATGGTAGTTGACTCATTACGAAATGAGGTAGCCTCGGAAGAGGTAAATTCTAGAAAATTAGAGAAAAATTGGTGTTACTATGTTTGATAATGAGAGGAAGAAAGTGCAGGGCGCGATAGTGGCTTGACAAAAATAGGTTTCTGTCGCGATCGTGTTGGGATACCCTAATCATGGGCAGGAACAAAGATAGAAATGTTGTCTAGAATCAATTGGAATTCAAGTATCATTAGCGATTAATTGGAGAATTGAAATAAATACATCTCTAGATAAGATGCAATGATTTTGATGGTATATACCAAGGTATTAGAGTAAATGAATTTGCTTAATGCCTTACTGAGCCTTATTATAAAGGATATTCTAATCATATAAGTTATGGCATAAATTGATCTTATTGAGATATTATGAAAATTTGAAATTGATCTTATTGAGGTACTAAGAATGACTGATAAGTAATCATGAAAAAATAGTTGATTGATAAGGATTTCATGAGCAGTATAGTATCGAGGATAGTATCAAGAAATCTTCTTCTAAAGAAGAATTTCATTGAGATAGGTTCAGTAAACCAGATGATTCAATTTAAGAATGATTAATGAAGGAATAAATTTGAAATGAGTAATTAATGAGTCAAAAGTGAATATTGGAGTCATATTCCTAACGGAGACTTAAGCATAAGAGGTAGAAAATGCTACTGAGAGTGTGTGCATTTTGTTGATGTAAGGTATCTAAATAAGTGATGGATTCTTGAATTTAAGTTGACACTAAGTATAAGAGATACAAATCAGACTTGATGAATGTGTTACCAACACAGGAAATTGAATGAATTGAGAAAATCGTGCGAGAAAGGGAGTTAATTGGGAAATTGAGAATAACATGCGATAACACTACTTCATTGAGGAATTAGTTACTTAAGGAATTATGAGAACTAATCATAAGCACAAGGAGTTTTCGGTTATATCTGTTGGAGTTAATAATGCCCCGACAGTATTATGGTATTGAAGATTAAAGTGATCCAAGCAAAAATTGAATCAATTAGTGACTATGATCATAGATGGTTTTTTTTTAATGTACTTGAATAGTAAAGAGAATATATTGAATACTAGAGGAAAAATATGTAAATCATATGAGTGATGAATGTAAAAAGAATTTT
>JAOSBL010000004.1:10716646-10730525 GCA_027568915.1 Erythroxylum roraimae | reverse complement strand
GAGTGTTATCAGTTATGCATTAGTTGTTATTTATAATAACAATGTTCAAGATTAACATTTAATAACAAAGAATTAAAGTAGTTTTTTTTTATTTTCTTTTTTTTACTCAAGAATAAATATAGTAAATACTAGTGAATTTATTATTATTAATATCTTTATAAATTATATCCAAATATATAATAAGTTTTTTTGAGTGTTTCAGCCTTTCAGGTTCAGGTTTAAACCTAGAATCGCAAGTTAGAAACTTGAACCTGAACCATGAACCTGATTTTTCAAGTTCGGTTCGAACCGAACCTAAACTCAGGTTCGGTTAACCTTGTTTACAGGTTCGGTTCATGCGGTTCAGGTCTGATTCATAGATTCGTGGGTTTTCTTGAACACCCCTATATTTCTGGCAATAAATTTACTTGAAACCAAATTTCACTACGCAATTAAACGCACAAGGAGGAATGAAGGGGACATCCACCCATTCCAGGTTTGGTATGGCCATGGCGAGAATATTTTGACGACAACTCACTGATGTCCAACATTTGCTTAATCTGTTACGCCTCTAGTAACATCAGAGTTGGCGAGGATATTTTGACAACTCACTGATGTCCAACATTTGCTTATTCTGTTACGCCTCTAGTAACATCATGAGTTGGTTTGCGAGCTATAACTCTACAAACACTCAGATTGAGGCACTTGGGAGACGATCCTTTAGGCACTTGATGCTAATTGGTAAATGTGGGCTGATTATTTAAATCGAATTTATTTAATTCATTCAAAAATTAATACTGAACCTTATTTCCTCACGTAATTTATAAGTAACGACAATTCTTGGATTTATATTAATTGCCCACTTTCCCTCACCTCTTCACTACACACACATGCGTAAATGCTAATATTACGAATATCGTACCGAATTAAAATAATACGTTGTTACATTATACTGAATTAAATTTTAATATAATATTATATTGGTATCGGTTAATATTGGGTATCATTTTGAGTTATTTTTAAATTTATAAAATAATTCTTAAATTCTTTAGAAATTATAAAATAGTCAATTATCATATTATACAGTTGTATTATGTAGTTTATAAGTTTACACCGTCCATATTTCAAAAAATCATAATAATAAATAATAAATAATAACCATAATTAATATAAAATAACAATAATTTTCAGATATTTCACATATAAATAATAACCACAATTAACATGAAAAAGACAATTATCATTATACAAGTATAAAATTAAGAACAATACAAAGTATTTGAAATATTACAATTTTATCATATAATAAATAATAATTACATTAAAACATCAAATAAAAAGAATAATAAAGATCCTTAATTTTTTAATTATTACAATTTACAACAAGAGCTCGTGATGAGAAAATAACCAATTAGAAGTAAAACTTGAAATAAAAATATATATTATTTAATTTATTATTAATTAAATATATTATTTAATTATTTAATATATTAATTATTAATAATAATTTAAAAAATTTAATTTAATATGACATATTTAATTAACAAAAATAATTATTACTAAAATTGTAAATAACTTAATTTAATTTAAATTTGTAAAATTAATTATTATATTTTAAGTATAATATACCATATTACCATACGACAATCGTGCTATTGCTGGGATAGTGACTTAATGAGAGAATTCTACAAGGTTCTCTATAGTGAACACTTACTTAAATCTTACAACTTTCATCTTAATTATCATCGTAATTAAGAAATTTTGCCTAAGTATATCCTCGAATATTTGATGAGACCTTAACTCCTTTTGCATGCCTGATGGCTCTAATGTTCCATAATACATTACTGCCTTGAACAATGCAAGGAACTATATCAAGTTCACTAAAGAACTTATTGACCCAATTAATCATTTTCACTAAACGAAAAATATATTATGGCTTAATTAGCAACCAATGCTATATTGGAACCTTTCCAATCTTGAACAATAGTATTATAAGTAAATAGAACTTAATTAAGATTTACTTCTAAAGTTATATCCTTATAATCCCGAACTCAACTATCAGCTCATACATAAAGTAAAGGTTATCTTTAATACTTCACAAGTATCTGATATCTTAAATATCAAACATCTTTATTACATTATCTATGTACTTAGACTTAGAATAGATGAACAACTTCCAATAGATCTCTATAGATCTAATTCCCATAAATAATTTGTTACCTTTTTCTCTCCAATAAGAGTTGTTCTTAGATAATTATATTTTTCAACAATTGAAAGTTAGAATTGTTGTTCTTTGTGAGTAATATATCTCCACATACTCTCACTGAAGAGGACAACTATACTTCTACTAACCTTTTTTATAGACATGATAAATTCATAATTATCTCCAAAACAAACTCTTTGAATTCATTATGAAAGTAAATCTTTTACTGCTTCGTAGCCTTTCAAATATACATCAAATGTATCACTAAAGGGAATAGTTCCAATTGGATGTATTGTCATGAGATTTGATCCTTTCAAATTTCATCTTACTCCCACTACTTATCTTAAGAAACATTCTCCTATAATTAAATTAAAACAAACAATTTGTTCAACAAGTCTTTAAGATTAAATCTAACCTTTTGGATATCTCATAACCTTTATTACCCAATTTTGTTATAAACTTAATGGATAATACATGCTTCAGCTAAGCATTACATCCTTAAATCATTAACTTTGACTCTTTCAAAGACTTAGCAGTTTATATCTAATATGAAATCTTGCTAATTAATTCAATTTGAACTATTGAAGGTAAGTCATTACACTTAGAATAGCTATAGAAGAAATAATTTTGCAACATATAATATCTCATATTGTATTTTCCTCCTTATATAAATCCATAATCTTATGAAATTTTGTTGTGAAGGTGTTCACTAGAGAATCTCATTCCCTATAGATAAACAAAAATTTAAAACTCATCACAATGATCTCATCGAAGTGCTTCAGCATTCTCAATGCTTAATTTCTACTTAGATTTAAACAATTTGAACTTTCAAAATTTTAAATCAACATTTCATTTAATACATATGACTGTATCATATAAAGTAATTAGTAATCTAATAAAATATAAATATCATCCTTTTATGAATTGTTATTCCATCAAATACATCATATATATAAATTTAACAATTCAATGTCATCATCATTCTTTCACCAAAGATTGATTTGGTGTTCTTCAACTTGACAAGTTTCATACGATTTATAATCAAAAGGATGCACTTTTCCTTCTATGTAACTTTATGATTCTCATCGTGTTGATTTAACCAATATGGCATAAAGGGATAGTCTCGCTTAACCAACTTTGTATTTTTGCCACTTATGTTAAGCATAAGTCTCCTTTAATCCAATACATACTAACTATTTGTGCAAACTTAGATCAACTACTTTTACTTTACAATCTATTTCTTATCATACTCAAACATTGTAATAATGTTGAATCTTGATTCAGTATCAAATACTCATAAGCATGAACTAGAAATACATAAGATTTTTATCATATCATGTATAAATAAGAAAAGTTATGCAATTATTTTCTTCTTAGGACAATATTATCATACTATAGCAGAGCCTTTGATTGATGTCTATGTTTATGACTTTAGTAGGCCAAATTAAATAGAACAATTCCAATAAGGTATTATACCTTGCGGCTCTACTTTATACAACCTCTTGCATCTTGTTATCATAGTATTAACTTACATTTTAAATGTTGTCACCAAAGTTTATGAGACATTAGTGAACTCAAAATGTCAATACATTTTGTCATCTATATGATTTTGAAGTATTTCTAAAACTTTGTCACCTAGTCCTCAATAGGGATTATAGAAAAATTACATAAAAGACAAACAATTTTAGTTTCTAACTTTGAGAACTCTTCTCAAGCATAACTTATGTCTAAGAAATTGGGTTCACTAACTTAGTATCAACTATCCTAAACAAGGTAAATTTCACACAGAACAAAATATAAAATATGAGAAAAAATGGTAATTAATTATATGCCATGACTACTAAATAAGATTAGGACTTTAATCATGCATTTGGTTATTTCTACTATTTTATTCAAAATAATAGCCCTTATTACTATTCAGAAAGATTACTCTAATCTTTCTAGTGGGCTAGGATCTCATTCAAATATAGTTGTTCTTGATTTTGTTCAACAAACCAACTAAACTTAAATTAGGTAGATAACAACTTTATCAATCACATCTCATGTGACTCCTAAATCTATTAGGTGATAACTCTTGTCAAAATATACCTTATATGTTATTTCTAACTCTGCCTCTAAATTTATGTGATCATGAGTTTGTTCATCCAAATAACATAAATTTAGTTAAGTAGAACCCACTATTGTAAGATAAACATGTTCGAGTTTAAGCAGCTTGGAGTTTGCTTAACAAGCCTACAATAAACAGAACTTTGGTTTATTCTTATATCAATAGAAGACAATAATCACGTTCTCAACATGCACTTAATATTTTAATAAGGGATTTAATTTCATCCATCTTATCAAACATAAAATTGTATGTAAAATATCACACATATAAAACATACAATTAAACGTGCATCTAATATAAATATCAACCATATTAATAAAGTATGCATCTTATGCACTCATAATCAAATTATATGCATAAAACATCAAACTTTGTTTGATTCCAATTATTGATCTCCATAATCTAAAATAATATTTCCAACTCTTTCGAAAATTAAATAAGATTAAACCCATTGATTCCTAAATAATCTAAATTCCTATTCCAAATAGAAATTTAATTTAATTTTAAAACAATTTTCAAATCCAATTAGAAACTATTTCCAATTTATCTTGACTCCTTTACTAAAATTTAATTGAAAAAAAATTCAAAAAATTATTCTACTTATTATATTTTCAAAAACTCCTTTTTCAAAATTATATATAAGTAACACTTTATATTCTAGGTAGGAATTATTATTTCTAATCTCATTAGAAATTGTTTTTCCTTAATTAAAAAGCCATTTTCTAGATTAAAAGGAAACTACTTTCAAAATTAAATAAACCATTTTTAATTTTAATTAAGAAAGTCCTTTATGTTATTTGTTTAGAGATTGATTTCTTAATTAATTAGAAAATATTTCTTTAATAAATTAGAAAACTAATTTTCAAAATATTAAAGAAATCATATTTTTCTTAATTAATCAATGAAAACACTTTTCAAAATTTAATTAAGAAAAATACCCTTTTTAATAAATCAAGAAACTTATTATTTATAAATAAAGAAACAATTTATAAATAAATTAAATAATAATTCTCTAAACAAATAAAGCCATAAATTTAATTTATCTCAATCATATTAAAATAAATAAATTTAATTAAGAAACACCTTTCTTAATCATTTAATGAAAAACAATTTTCGTAATTTTGATGAGTCTAATTAATTAATTTCAATCTAATTAATTAATTCTATTTGTAGAAACTATTTTTAAAATTAATTATAAATCAATGTAATTATTAATGTTAATCATATTAAGAAAAATAATTACTTTAATTTTGGAGTTGATTTAATAATTAATTTAATTTAATAGGGTTTCTTCAAGAATCGGATAAGATCTAAATATAAGAATTAGAGTTTTTCAATTCCTATTTTGATCAATAACAATCAAATAATATTTACCAAAAAAATAACAATCAAATAATTAATCAAATTATAGAATTAAAATTTGGCTTTGATACTATTGTTGGGAAACCGGACCGAGATTTAATTCTAATTGCAGCGAAATAATTACGAAATTTTTTAATAATTTTTGATTTCCCAAAAACCAAGATCTCTTTAATTCTATAAAATGATTAACATATAATTATAATAAAGCATGAATCAAAATATATACCGTATTCTGAAGCTTGATCCTTATCTGGTCGTATCCTTCAAATCGTTTTCGAAACCGATATGTCTCAACCAACGTAGCCGAACAAATATCCAGCCTCTAACGATATCCATAGAATGAGTTGAGAGAACTATGTAACTCTTACAGAAAGGTTAAGCAAGAAGTACTAGCTTTATAGAGCTTAAGCCTATTTATAATTGGTTTTGGACATTTTGATAATTTAATTGAAATTAGATTCTAATTTCAATTAAACTTTAATTAGAATTACAAATAATTCTAATTAATACAAATTATGCCCAAATAAGATCCAATATCTCATATTAATCCTTATTTATTAAATATATGATATTTAATCATAAAGCTTCTCAAACTTTACAATCAAGTCCAACTTGATAAGATATCTTTTCTCTGTTAAACCTATTCTATATGTGAGACCCATTAGGTTCCCAAATATGTTGGCAATGATTATAAATTATAATTATAATTATAATTATAATTCATAATTCATAATTAGAAATAGATAAATTAAAACTTCTTTAATTTATCTTTAATTCTCTAATTAAACAATTTATAATCATAGATTAAGATTGGCATCTAACAACATATCATGAGCACCCAAATACTTAGGAATGTCAAAGTAGTTTTGACTATCTTTTTCATGCATGATTTTTCTGTATAATTCAATCATTTCATCATACAATGTTTCGATTAGACGTAGAGCATGAAATTAATATGCACTCTATTTTTGAGTCCAATCATATTAGTTCTCCATTATTAGCTATTGATTCAATTAATGACATTCGTAAACTATTTACAAAGTGTCATTCCACCTTGGCCAAGGATTTCCCGAATCAATACTAATAAAGAACAATGAAACATTCTCCCCAATTACTTTAGGGTGATGAATCCTATCTTGGTCACATAACTACCTCCATATAGTTCATATTATATCTAATGATTATCGATTGACCTACCCATGATTAAATAGGTCATAAATAGTATCAAAACATAGCAATCCTTATACAGGATAACTTTGGTGACCTTAAGTTAAAGGATCACTTATACAATCATCAAAATCAGAATTCGATAGATATATAAATAATGTTCCAGATGGATTTCTCATATTGGGCTTGTTCAGTGAACTTGTTTTTTAACAAGCATCTACACGTTTGTTTAAGTATCTCCGTACTTTAGCCTATGAGATCGACTACTTCCTTCATAAGGAAAAGCATAATGTGTGCTAATCTTTTTGCATTCTATTAATGTCCAATCCTAATAGAACAATGATTAGAAACAATTTAGGGATAATACATAAATGCAACATGAATCTCATTATAATTTCATTTGTAATTTATAAAGATCCCATGGACTTTATCATATACATCTAAACATGTACAAGATAAAGAATGCTTTTAATTATTTTGTCACTAAACTAAAACCAAACCGATTGCCTGTAGGGAATAAACCAACAAAAAGATGATCTTACTAGTACCTGACTATTTGTACATCTTTATCGTCATTTTTTAAGAGCTTAAAGTTAGTACATGATAGCGATTTCTTATAGCTTCCATATGGCAACATAGTCTAGCTAGCTTTTACCAATTCTTTTGTGGGTTCGGGTTTAAATTATTTTTGTCATGTTATATCATTGAAAAATGAAGTTACTTTTGATAGGTAAATAATGGCATTTGGTGGGACAAAATGATGGGGAAGCTAAGACTTCATATTTTATGAGAAAATGTCATTTCTTTCAATTTTATTAAAATAACATTCAATCTTCTTACTTTCTAAAACAATGTGTTAGATAATTGAAATTAAAGAAGATATTTTCAAAAATGAAGTACAAAATAGAGAATACTTTTAGGAAACAAATTATAAGACCAAAATTTTCATGTTACTATACTTGGCTAACAATAAAGAGAAGAATTAAAATATGTTTTCTATTTTGTTAGGGAAATGGAAAAAATATTTTATTTTTTAGTGGAAAATACTATGTAAATGCCTTGAAAAATCATTTTAAGTAGAAAGACTTACGATTGAATTTAAACATGGAATGATACTATAAATATTTCACATACATAACTTCAAAAAATTAATAGACTTAAAATTCCTTGATTGGGAATCATAAGATTTTAAAAAGATAGAATAGGTCATTAAAATATTCTCATATTAATACCTTTGTCTATAGATTTATCAATGTAAAATTAAAGGTTCTTTTCTATAAAATTGCCTTACAAAAAATTATTAGAAAGTTATAGAAGTTTTGGAAGCTCTCTTTAAAAGATGTTTATGAAATAAGAATTTCATAATTTTTAAAGAATTCGTGAAAACCCCAAACAATGTTTTTTATACAAAATTGTTTTTTCATATCTTGAAAACAATACTAGATTTTTTTTTTGCGGCAGTGGAATCTGTAAATGCTACTTTTCGAGTAATATTAAAAGGTTTAATGCGTCTCCATTTATAATTAGTTAAACTTAGTAAAATCTTTTGAGTCAATTACAGTATCACTATCTTTCATATCTTTCAAAATATAATATTAGATGTTCGACATATCTTTACTCCTATTAGTTATACTTAAAAAAATCTCTTTAATAAGATGTTGACATCTTTTAAGTAAGCCGAATTTTACAACTCGATTCTTTAACTTTTAAACATGAGAAATATTTGAAAGACTTCTCACTATCAATTAAATCACCTTTTGAGAACAACAATACTAGAATTCAAATTATAAATTTGATGCAAGGAACATATTTATTTCACCAATAAATTAGAATTTTTAGAATTTAAAGTTTAAAATTTAGCTACTAAAATCAGAAATACTTGCATTAATCATTCAAATTAACCTATTAAATTATTTCATCCAAGACCAATTTGATAGTGAAATGAAAGACAAAATTTTTAGGATCTAGAGAGATTTGATAGAAAGTAGATTATTAATTAGCTATAATTTGTTCAAAATTAGGGCTAAATTATAGCCAAAACATGTTATACTACAATTTTTTACATTGTACATCTCCATTCAAATTGATCTTAAGTGATAATAAGTATCAATTTATTAACTAGAAACTTGTGATGAACTAATATTATAGATTTGGCAAGCAAATCTACAATTTAATCTTGAGAAGGCATATGATGAAGTTGAAAAGTTTGGTTTTGCATAAGTTCACGTATGTAATAACAATTAACCTCACTATGTTTTGTACATTCATGATAAACATGAGAAGTTGTTATGCAAATAAAACTGATGATATTAGCAAAAGGAGATGAATATTGAGTAGATAAAACACCATAATACAAAAAAAGACAAATCTAAATAAATTTTGAATTAATTGAGGACAAGATCTTGCTTTTTGCAATTTCATGCGTTAGGTGCTAAACTTAAAAAGACACACTAACTAGTTATAGAATGGTGTATCAGGAAACTCAGTATAATCAACAACAGTAAGTGCCACTAGTTGTAGAGAAGAAGTTGAAGAAAAATATACCTTGTCCAATAAAAACCTTTAGGTATCGAATGATTTGATGAAGGGCTAAAAGATGTAATTTATAAGGTTTAAACATAAATTGACTCACTACTAGGAGAACATATGAATTGAGTCGAGTGATTGTAATATATATGTGGCTACCAATAAGATGTTTGCATAAAATAGGAATAGGTAATAATGGACTGCCATATTTGATTAATTCTAGATTGAGCTCTATTAGTGTAACTTAAGATTAGTTATTAGTAAGATTGACAAATTCGATCAAATCTATAGAATACTTATGTTGAATACGATATACCTCATCTTCTAATTGAAAACTTTCAAACCCAAAAAATAGGCTAATTTCCCAAGACCTTTCATATGAAAGGAAGGCTGAAGAAATTTATTTAACTTGGCGATACCTTGTTGATCATTACCTGTTATAATCATATCATCGACATATACTAACAAAGTAATGATACAATTAGAAAAATGAGAAATAAATAATGAATGATCATTTGAGCTATGTTGAAAACCATCTATAGTTTAATTGTATATGAGAATTTCTCAAATCATGTACGAGGAGCTTATTTAAATCCATTAAGAGACTTGCAAAGTTTATATACCAAGTTTAGATTTGGAATTTGGTATCCTAGTTAAGGTTTCATATACACAATTTCTTTTAACTCACCATGTAAGAACATAATTTTGAAATTCATATAATACAAAGACCATAATTTGGGGGAAGCAATAGGTAATAAAGTTTTAAATATAGTCATCTTTGCAATAAGATAAAACGTCTCTTTATAGTCAATACTATACTTATGTATGTATCCTTGAGCTACTAATTTGGCTTTATACCTATTAAGAGAACCATTAAGTTTGAGTTTAATATAATAGATCCATTTACTACCTTTTAAAAAGGCATCTGATAGTGTAGGAACTAAGTCCTAAGTATGATTTATCTTAAGCGCTAAAATTTCTTCGTTTATGACACTTTTCTAATATGAATTATTTACTATTTGCTTGTAGGTAGATGGTATGGAAATGACTATACTATTTTGGAGAGTATGATACCAATCTGGAGGCTAACCAATATTAGAGTGGGATGAGCAACAAAATGGGGTTGAAGAATGAGAAATTGTCTGGTTATTATAAAGATTGTGGACTTTTGAAATTATAGTCAAGTTGAGGTATTATACATTCATTATTGAACATGAAAAGTCACTTTATAAACCATTCATAAAATTCTTATCAAAAAATAAAGGTAGAAAAGAGGTTGATTCATTGAGAGCATAGGTAAGAGTCACAATATGAGAGGAATAACAATACAAATTCTCAAAAAAGGTGACATGATGAGAAATGTGCATCCTCTTTATGTGAAAATCATAACAAAATATTCTTTATTTTGTCATTATAAATAAGAAATACATATTTTGCTACTTTAAAAGATAATTTTGTAAATTCAAATGGATGTAAAAGGACGAAAAAAACACAACTAAAGACTTTAAGATAAGAGTACTTAGAGGATTTCTTGAATAAACAAAACCAAGTTGTGAGATGTTTAAACATATGCATAAGTTGATTAATTAAAAAAAAGCAACCATATGAATTTCTTTTACCCAAAAACTATGTGACATGAGATTTAAGTAAGAGAATATAAGCAATTTCAATGATATGAACATTTTTTCTTTCTAAAACTCCATTTTGTTTTGGAGTTAATTTGTGAATAAGATAATTAATGCAAAATGTCTTTTTCTTAAAAGAGATTGGTAAGTTAATAGAACAAAGTTATCCTGTAGAATAAGAGGAAAAAATCTTAATGGTTTTGTCAAATTATGTTTTAATCATAATGATAAAGGCTTTTGCAACACTAGTAAGATAGATTTAGAACTCCAAAAAACAAGGTAAATTGTGTGTAATTATCTATAAACAATACAATATATATATATATATATATATATCCTATCCTAGACAAAAATGGTAATAGACCCCATAAATTAGCTTGTATTAAATCAAAAGTCATATCTATGTTAGAGGAATTAGGAGAAAAAGGTAAATTTATAGCCTTACCAAAAGAACAACTTTTACAATGTAATGTTAAAGAAGCAAAATTAATATTTAAATGATCAAGAAGCACATTGGATCGAAACATGATTTTGAGTTTTCCTGCATAAGGATATACGAGGCCGCATGAAAGCCAAAGATGCCATTTTTTATTAGAATTAAAGCATTATTTGAAGCAGAAACAAAACAACAAACTGAAAGAGGAGATTGATTTTCTTTATAATTGTGAGAGGTTGGATCATTTAGGTTTAAGTGAAATAATTGACCTTGCTTATATCCTTTCTCGATTGTACGTAGGTCCTATACAACAACAAGATGGAGAAAAATTAACGGAACATTTTTAATGAACCAATTGATTAATAGAAATTAAATTGGCAGTTAACTTTAGGAAATAAAGAGAGTTAGAAAGAGGAAGAGATTTGTTCAAAAAAAGTGTTCCAACCCCTTTTACAGGTAATTTTCCTCTGTTTAGTAGTAATTAAAAATTATTTGGTGGATATGAATGGATTTTTGAAAAATGATATGTTTAGTTTAAAATATAATTAAAGGCTGTAAAATTAATGAACCAAGGAGATAATTGGTTTGTTTTACCAAAGAAGGTAGATGAAATAGCACATGGTATAAGAGATTGCATGGTGGTTTGATCATCTATTGTATGGCCTCTTGTGTGAGACCATCAGTAATTTAATGTTGACTTGTACTAGAGATAGGACAGGTATGTTGGCTTTGCTTATTCTTTTGCAACAATTAACATTCAAGAATCACATGCCACTTCTTTTTACAAAAAATTGCATTAATTTCTCTTCTTGTAATGAGATTGTACATATCCAACACTATTATAAAATATGCATTAAATTTTACTATAATCTTTGCTCAATTGTTTTGTCCGCGGCTTGCCTTAAGAAGCTAAAAAAATAACATCAATGGAATCAGTTTTGACATCCAAATTAGCATGAATTTAAAGCTAGGCTTCCTCTTTTAAAAAGCTTCTCCCAAAACTGAGTCAATATTAATTAAATCTCGATCGATTATATTTGCTCTGGCATTTTCACATTCTAATATGAATTTCATAAGAAATTGAAGCACTCTACTCATATCTCTTTCTTTCTTCTTTAACTCCTAAAAAGCAAAATCCTAAGCAATGATTAAGGATATTACACTTAATTCAATTCATAATTCCAATAATTTAGAGTACTAGTTCCTTGTATCTCTATCATCCTAATTGAGTTTAGTAATCAAATATTCAATTTCAACCATCTAGCATGGTTAGCTTAAGAATACACCTTCTTAAGGTGAGGGTGAGCCCAAATCATACGAGTAGTACTGAAGGATTTCAACCTCAAAGCAATTTCTTTCTTATCCGAATTCAAAGTAATTTTAGCATTCTTTGCTTTCAATTTAACCTTTTTTTAATCATCAGTTGGTTCACATTATAACTCACCTAGAATTCTTTTTTTTTTCTATAAAAATTTGAAAATAAAAATCTCAATGAGAATAATTCTTCCCATTAGAATTAACGAATATGGAGTCAAAATTTTCACATTCTACAAAGTGACAAGCGGTATAGATTTCACTTCAAAGTTGTTGAGAAAATAAAGTTTGTTGAGACTAAGTTGTTGCAAGCAAAACTTGATAATCTTCCTTGTATAGACAGTAGTGATCCTGACCCTTGTACGTAGTTATAACGCTCCATGTCAACACATTTAACCTAAGGCTATTAGGCAGCCACATCACATGACTATGGACGACCGACAAAATCGTAAGCAAACGGGAGATGACAGTAAGCTCCAATGTAAGACTCAAGCATAATTTGTCAATTTGGGAGCTTGGTCAGGCATAGTAAGACAAAGACAAATACATCCAAATGTTGTACGAAGTTGATTTTATAGATCATCCGCCTTCGTTTGTCGGTTGTGGTGGCATGTTGGATTCTAAGAAAGTTAAGTGAGTTGAATCCACCGGTGTACCTATGGGCACCTACATAACACAAAATGTAATTTAATAAACTAGGTTTCTTGCTTGTTGTCCTTGTAACTGATCAGCTAGCTTTTTGATTGACTTATTTTGCAACAGTCGGTATTCTAATAATTGCAAGTGCACCTTTTAACTGTAGCTAGTATTGATAAGTACGGATCGATCCCATGAAGAGGATGAATATTAGTAATTACTCTTTCTTATTATCTAGCTTAAGAATTATTTTAGATTTTTAATTAAAAGAAAATATAACTAAGCAAGTAACTTAATAAAATAAGCAACGAAATTGAACAGAGAATTAATGAAGCACTTAGAAATTTATCGATATCGAAATTTAATGTCTAGGCTTTGAATCATCATAAAAGCTTAACAGATTAATCTCTTACTCCTTTCGATTCATAATAAGTGTCGTTTTAGAGAAATGCACACTTATTAAGAAAGTTAATGAAATGTCTAATATACCCTTATTAATTACATGTTAAAGTGTCTTGAAAATA
>JAOSBL010000004.1:10701335-10716302 GCA_027568915.1 Erythroxylum roraimae | reverse complement strand
AAAGGTTAATTTTGGAAGTAAAATTATAAACATGCATACAAAGTCAAGAATGACACTTATTTTGAATAATTAAAATGCATCTAAAATGATACTTATTATGAATCGGAGGTAGTATTATGCAATTGTTTCATTAATTTATTAGATTATGGAAATTCTTATAGTATGCTAATAGCAAACCTTGAGTCTACTAACAACTAATCATAAGATTTTCAACTAAATTACTCAGGTTAAATTTTATAAGATTGTTTTACGTGAATCTCTTTATTAGGTTTGACCATAATCTAAAAGATTTATGTCATCTTATCTCTAAGGCTGCAATCAACTCCTTCCAATTATGGTAGGTCTATTCATTAATAGGATTTCTAACTTAAACACTAACAAGAGATTTAGTTACATATTATCGAACACGAAATCAAACATGTATAGAAAGAGAAATGAATTGAAAACAATGAGTTCATAATTCTAAATCTTCCTAATTGTCTTCTATCAAATATTCTTGTGATGCAGAGATTTGATCTTGTATTCCGATAGATTTGTCGATGATTTCTTCTTGTTTTCCGCTTCTCTGGATTACAATTGCCTTTTGAGAATGACCACCAGGTCTGGAATCCCCCAAGTCTCCGTTCTCTTCTTTATATATAGAATTCTAAGATTTTGGCTAATGCATGATCTGGTGGCTGTGCATCAAACTTTGTATCACCAAATTCTCTAAAAATCGAAAAACTGTAAGGCCTGAAAGCAGTGCACGATTAAGTACACAGCCGTGCATCCCTTACGTGCGTCAAATCTTTATTTTATGTCATGTTTTTGTTTGAATTCTTCTCCTTTAAGTTCATAAAGACAATCATAATCTGTATACACACTTAAAGATAATTAAGTACCAAATATACAACAAAAGTGAAAAATCAAGTAAAATATATCAAATATGGGTATAAAATATAGTCAAATATTAATCTATTACTTCTCAAATGCTGGTGTAGTCAATCAAGTCAAAACTTCACAATCAACATTTGGGGATTGATTTATTATTTGGGGGAAAAATACAATGTCCTTTGAAGTAATGCTTGTCAGGTAACTACGAATTTTCTTATAAACAGAAAGGGTTAGTTTCAAACCTCGTTATGATAAAAATTACCTTACACGTATGGAGGACCATCACGAACAAATTGATACTGAAAGTCGAATCTTACTCATACTTGACTTAGTACATTATGTATTTGGAATCGTCCTAGCTATTATATGTCAGGATTTGTATCTTTCAAGTTAAAGGGCTCCACCGCTATTCAAAAGGTACAAAACACAAGCTTGGTTAAAATTCTTAATAGGTCGTTTTAACTCGTGTGAGGATCTAGGCAAAACATAAACAGACAAAGGACAGCAAGCAAGTCCTCCTGTACTTATTACTGAGTAAATATAGGCGTGTACTATGTCCAGTGGACTTGAGTGGATAGTATTTAATTGCCGTAAACTTTGTTCCTTGTAATTACTCTCCAAAAGTAGGTAATATAAAGGCAAGACTCCTTTTTTTTTTGAAAGAGGAAGGCAAGACTCTTTAAATGTCAATTACTTACTTACATAATGCACTTATGGATTTAATGTTGGATAATTCAAGAAGCTACATATATATACAACTTAAATGGCCTTGGTTGACCTACTTTTGTTACATTCAATTAAATTGATCTTGTAAATTCATTCTTAATTGAACAAATATATCTGTTATGAGATTTTATCATAGTACCGGTAACAGGTTCACAAGGATGCAAGAAGGTAGTGAAGAGATTGATGAAATTTTAAGCAGAACACAGGATTTAAGGAAGAACTTCAACCTAAAACTTTAGGTAAGACAGGAATACAACTATACAATGTTTTCCATTGGACTATGAAATCTCTCATGTTAAGTGCTTCTCATCTTAGTCAACTATCTCTCAATTTTAGTTAACTTCTGGTTTTACGAACAATTTAAAATTTAGTGATAGGAACAGTTAGTAATTCTTTGAAATCCCATCCTCCCTCCATTCTCACAAGTATTTACTTTCTAACATCACAAAGCATATGTACTTTGTAACATCACAAAGCACATTGTTGCATGAATCCAGTGAATAGTCTACAGCTGCGGAACCTCCAAGTTACAGGTGCTGTTGTCTTGTCTTGGGCTAAAACGACGGATGCTTCACAGGATACATCTGATTTTGGGTAAGAAAATTATTGCAAAGATTGCCTCCCAACTTTTTCCTGTCCTCTTATTTATGATGGGGTTTTTCTTGTCTCTCATTCATGCATGGTCCACTTTTCAGGTCACGGATAGCACTCAATCCCACAATATCAACTACTACACTTCTGGTCTCGGCAAGATTTGGGTTCCTGAATATACACCGGATGGGAACAACAGCAAAACTGAACACCAATGTTCACCACCCATCTCACCATGTCCCGAGATCATATGCACACGTTTATATTCCCTCTTCAGCATGTGTAAACAATACTAGATTGTGATAAGATCTTGTCTCCTTGGTTTAATTTATCACCCTTCTTTTCCTTTCTCTAGAATAAGAACGAGGTACCTGTCTGACTCTTTACATTTTTACTTCGTGTCTGTCCTGATCTTCCAAAAATTAGTGACTCCTATTATGAGAAAATCTACCCTGAGACACCTACTATTCTCCTGAGAAAACCATCAAGCTTTCTGTAAAAATATTGTATGCTCGAGCAGTAGCGAAGCCACTGCTAGCCCACCCTCAAAATTTTTTTTATTAAAGAAAATATATATACATACAGCGGTTGTCCACCTAAAAGAATGTCGTTGTTCAGGGTGGATTGGATAAAAATTTTTTTTGCCCCCCCTGAAACAAATTCCTGGCTTCGCCACTGTGTTCGAGCATGTGAGTAATTAACAAAGAGATAATCCAGTCAATAATGGATCATAATCATCTTATAACTGTGATATTAATTTGCAAAAATTATAAGAATACAACCTCAATGATTATTAACTGTCGCTTAATCTTTCTATTGTAACAGGGAGGAATACTTGGGGTAGATATGAAAGTTAGAAAAGGGGGTAGATATGAAAGTTAGAAAAGGGAGTAGATAGTGGGTACTAGAGTGCGTTTAATGACTATATATATGCGTTGATGCTTAGGAACTAGCTAAATGCCAAGTTAATGTCCAAAACTCGGTACTACGGGCTTTTGTTTGTATTCCAAAGACACAGAAAAGGGAGGAGTCCAACTCAACTATATGATCATCTTTATTATTATTGTTATTAAATAAGAAATTATTTTATTTTATTAAAATAAGTCATTAGTGATGATGGTAATTTTTTTTAATAAAGTTATAAGGGATTTTCATAAGGATCTGATTACGAAGTCGATAAGTGGTGGCTATTCGTGTCATCACTTTTCAAATAAACCTTTTTTAATAGATGTAATAGAAGTAAGGATAGTTATGAAATTTCATAATGTAATAATTGTAAATGCGGGAATTTGTATCTACAAAACTTACTTAAGAAGCCTGAAAGTATTTCTCGCTTAAAATCTCTTCTTCGTCATCTTTTTGTTCCATTTTATAGTACGTTAGAGAATCCAAAAGTAAAAAAAGTTAATCTTGTTGGATAATTATGTTCTTTCCCGTAAAGTTGGATAACTATTAATTGCATCTTTCGGTTTTTCAATAAATTATCAGTTAAGTTACGTAATTTGATTCAGATAAAGGTAATAAAGTAGCCCAATAAATTATCTAAATCAATGGGTCAAAGTTCGGGTGAAAAATAGATCTTAATTAGTGTGGACCGGACCTATATCGGCCTTGTGATAGGGAAGCCTGATATGAAAGTTATATATAAAGGTTAAGATCTCCTACAGTTGTTCATATCAATCATAAGCATAAGGTTTCTCTGACCCGTTAAGAGAACTTACGTATTGAGAAAACTGTAGAAAAACTTAAACCTCGTGTCAAGAAACACTTTCCACAAAGGTCCTAGGAGATTCGTGACGTTTGGAGCTCGGAAATGGCATTAGAATCTGAGATGGAATCGAAATAAGGTATTCCACAGTACCTTCATTTTTAATCCTTTCATGTACGATCCTGGGTATGTAATAAGGCCTGTACTACGTATTATATATGGTATCAGAGTGGTTACGTGATTGGATTGCTGGAAAAGGTTTTTCGGTTTTTCATCTCATATGGTTTTCCTTAAGTTTTGATTCGTTTTTCAATTTTTTTTTTATGTATATAATTACGTAAAAGTAGTATGTATAAGGCTAGCTATAAAAACAGGTCGAAAACGGGATAAACAGAGCAAAAGTCGACATCCCGAAATGTAGGAAATCGCCTCCAGGGTCGGTGGGAGACGAAACGTGACGCTGCTATAGTAGCTGCGGGTAGCGGTGTACAGGTAGTCAGTGCACGCGCCAACCGCGTGTCGACACGTCGCTTCAGCGGGCGACAAATGTGTGTTGCTCGTGCATTGCACACATGACCCATGATTCGCGCTCCCACGAGCGTGGGATGGTGGGCGCATGTCGAGCACGCACCACATCCCTCCATACCTGTGGTACGGTCGATGGACGACACGTGGAGGTGTGTGCGAAGTATGTGTCGTACAGTAGGCGTGTGTCTGCACGTGGGGAGCTCTTGATGCTCACGCGCCAGACGCATCTTGCAAAAGTGGTCCGCCACGTCAACCGTACGGATTTTTCTATAGTATTTTTCAAAAAAAATTCAGATTTCCTATAAGGGTGCTCAGGGGTGTTTCAGATCAGTTTCTGGGTTCAAGAAATTCATAAAGTAAGTTTTTTCATTTTTTGGATTTATTACATTAATAAAATTAAAGTTTAACTCCAGAGAAAGGAATTAAGGTATTCTGAATCTGATTTCAAGCGAATTTTCATGCTTCGGACATCACACAAGGGAGATGCTTCAAGTTTTTATGTCTCGGGTCTCATGTTCAATGTTCTGGATTGCATGATAGTCGATCGGAAAAGAAATTGAGACATTCTGAAGCCATTTTTGAGTGAATTTTCGTGCAACGAGCTTGCAATAAGGGAGATACATGAGGTTCTTGTGTCTTAGGTGGTCAGTTCAGTGTCCGGTGACATATGATAGTCACTCTATTGAGATTTTTCTTTTACGAAAGTCTCAAATGAAGTTTTCAGAGATTGTCTTCAGCATGAGTGTGTGACAATGAGACTATGCATTAGGTTTTTTGCATTTATTGATGTTACATTGTCACATACCATGTGCTCATAAAGAATGTTAACATAAAGATGTATCCCTTGTGTTTGTGGACTTTTTGAGTGCTAATGAAGATGTAGTCACTAAAGTGGCCTTTCAAGTCAGTATTTTGAATTGTTCTACTTGCATGCTGAGGAATGTCTCTGATTTTATGTTTGATTATTCTGCCCAAAGGTGTTGGCCTTACATAATATTTTGAGATGTGAATAAAGGCATTAGATGGAGGAAAGTTGTTACTTAAGTGATCTATTCGCCCAAAGGTGGTAGTGTCATAAGAGTTGATAGTTTGTACTCTGATCACTTTTATGTAGAGACCTAATTGCATATATTATGTATTAAACCCAAAGGTGTTTCATAATATGTGTGATCGGATTTTCAATAAAGATACTATTCAATGGCTTTGAGTATCACTGTTATCCTACATTTGTGTTAATTTAAAGATTATCATCTTAAAGTCACCTTTTCAGTCAACAAAATCAGTGTCATCATTGAAACCCTGACCAGTTTCAATACAAAGAAGTGGACAGAGGATTTATTGAATGTTATAGAGATAGCTGAGGTTGATATGGCCATACGGACGTATGGGCCATCTTTACCTACATCCATGAGCTCGAGAGTTTATAAAGCAGCCTATGAAACCTGGGATCGGTCTAACATATTATATCTGATGGCCATTAAGAGATCCATTCTTAACCATCTACTAACTGGACTTCCAGACACAGACATAATGAAGGAGTTTCTTGATAATGTCTCTCAGAGGTACACAGTCTCAACTATTGTTAAAACAAGTGCTTTGATGAAAGAATTATTCTCCATAAGGTATATATGAGAGAATGGGGAGTAATGAAGTACATATCGAGAATGATTCATCTTCACAGTAGATTGAAGATGTTGGGACTTCAATGTTTTGATAGTCAATTGCGTTGCTGAGGAGGAGAAACTCAAGCTTGCTATTCCTACAGCCCTTGAAGCAACTAAAGGGAAAGTAAAGATGAAGCCCGCTAAGTTCAAAGGTAGAAAGAATAAATCTTCTCCACATGCTGACGTTGGTCAAACCAGTGCTGGTAAAGGTCCTAGGAACATAAAGAAACCAGTAGTATGAGGTTTAAAGGAAAGACTGTGACCATCGAGTTACTCTTTGGCTTGTCAATTATGAATCTAATTTGCGGTAGTCGCATTAAGTACATATGGTGGCTATTTAGTGGAGCATCTGATCAAGGTACTTCCACAATGCAAAGGTTCATATCCAGGATAAAGCCAAATAAAGGGAAGGAGAAACTGATAGTTCACAGCGATAAAAAAGTGGAAGTAATATCTATAGGGGATGTATGTATTGAACTTTATTGTAAGGTTTATTTGGGTTTTACATGACATATTTTATATGTGCTCTTTTGATCAATTTTGGACAAAGAGGGTTCATGTTTTGTATTTAATGCTTCTGTTGTACAATTGTTATTTAATGCAAAACATATTGTTACAACTTTCTTGTTATATGGTTTGTATAGAATGTGTCATACCCCGAATTAGATAAATGCTTCTTCGAATCTTGCTAAACAAGTTATAAAATAAAGGACCCTGATGAATGAGAAGTCATACATGGTATGGCATAAAAGTTTAAGCCACATTTCCAGAGCTAGGTTGAGAGATTGATCAAGGAAAGCATTTCTCAATTCTAGATTTTGATGATTTGGGAACATATGTTGACTGTTGTAGGGGTAAGTTGACTAATAAAGACATTGAGGCCAACTCATGCTTCTGACTTGTTAAGTCTGATACATAAAGATATCGGTAGACCTTATACAGTTGCATTGTGCAATTTTAAATGTATTCTGACATTTGTTGATGATTATTCCCATTACAGTTATGTGTTCTTGCTTAAAGACTGAAGGTTGAGAACCAATTAGGAAAATTCATCAAGATAGTCAGATTTGACCGTGGAGGAGAATATCATTGCAAACATGGTGTTTTAGGACTTTAAAAGGTTTGTTTGCTAGATATATGAAATCAGTTGGAATAGTGACTTAATTCACTATGCCGAGTAGTTCTAAGCTGAATGATGTGTTGCTGAAAGGCATAACAGCACCCTAAAGGACTTGAAGAAGTCAATACAGAACAAGACTAATCTACCTAATTATCTAAAAGCTTAAAAACCCAACCTTGCACACATTCGTGTATGGGGCTGCCCTACTAAGGTAGTATAGTCCTTATAAAGAAAGATTGCATACTCGTTCTGTTCATTGTTATTTAGTAATATATCTCAACTATTTTAAGGATACAGATTTTACTGTAGAGAAGGAGGGACCAGAATAGTGGAATCACAAACTTCTAAGTTTCTGGTATACGATGTCTATGATGATCGTGGGCCCATTGACCCTTCAGATGATAGCAGGGTGGATACTACAGTTATTATGTACCTGTCACTTGTACAGTTAGATACGGTGGATCTAGGTCTTTGTACCATACTTGTATAGGAACAAAAACCCATACCTGTAGACACAGAGGTTCCTGGGGGTACAAGATCTAATGCAATTAAGTAAATCCACTAGAATGAGATGACCTGCTATCCCATCTGATTACATAGTCTATCAGGTGTATAGGACTATGCTATTAGACATGTTACGGATCCAGTTACATTTATAGAAGTTGTTTCTGGACCTAATGTGGATGTGTGGTGGGATGCGATGAATGACGAGATGCAAGCCCTGAAGTATAGTAAGGTTTGAGAGCCAATTGATTTGCATCGGAACTACAAACTCGTCAGTTGTAAATGAAGTTTTAAGACCTGAAGGATTTAAGGATAAAGTTCAGCAGCTTATGGGCTCGCTCAGTTGCCTAATGGTTCACTTAGAGAGAAAGGTTGACTTTATGTTACCTTTTCTCTCATATCTTTATAGAATACATTTTGAGTGATTAAGGCAATTGTAGCTCATTGTGATATACAGTTATATCATATGGTTGTCAAAACTGCTTTCTTGAATAAAGACCTTTGTGAAGAGGTCTATATGGTACAACATGAAGGATTTTAGGATCCAGATGGAACTATCATGGTTTACGAGTTATGCAGATCAATATATGGTTTTCATCAAACCTTCCGAAAGTGTTACCTTACATTTGATGAGATTGTCGCTTTTTTCGACTCCATGGAAAATAAAGTTAAAAAGATGATTGTACTTTGAGGTCAAGGGGAGCAAAGTTATCTTTCTATTACTGCATGTGGATAATATATTGCTCACGTCAAATTACTTGACCATGTTGTATGAGGTTAAGCAACTTTTGGTTAAGAACTTTGACATGAAGGATCTTGGTGTAACATCTTCTATTCTTAGTATTTAGATTCACCAGGACAGATCTCAACACTTATCAGACCTCTCATAGAATGCATACATTGAGTATGTGTTACAAAGGTTTAATACAGTTAACAGTAAACTTGTCGGAGCACCTATCTCTCATAGTGAGAGATAATCTTTGGCACAGTATCCAAAAAATAAAGTAAAGAGGGAGGTTATGAGGAATGTTTTGTATTCTAGTACGGTTGATAGCTTGATGTATGCTAGGCTATGTACTAGGTAAGACATTACATTCACTGTTTGATTGTTTGGTCAATATTTGGTTAATCCAGCTATAGACCATTGGAATGTAGTCTAGCGAGCGTTGAGATACTAAAGGGAATCAAGGATTGTATGTTGACATATAGAAAAGCCAATAGACTAAACCTCGTAAGGAATTCAGATTTTAGCTATATGTCCGGATGATCGAAAGTCCACTTGAGATTACAGTTTTAAGTTTGCAGATAGTACAATGTCGTGGAAGTGTGTCAAGAAGACACAGGTAACTTCCTTGACTACGTATGCAGAGTGCATGCTATGGGGCTACTTCATAGAAGATTTAGCTCAGAAACTTGATTTCTGAGTTGCCTATGGTTGCTTTAGTGGCTAAACCCATTTGGTTGTATTGTGGTAATTTTCCTGCCGTGTTGTTTAATAAAAACAAAGAATATCATAAGGCCTTAGCATTTAAAGGTCAATTATTTGGTCATAAAGGTGTTGATATGAAAAGGTGACATTAAGGTTTGGAGCATTTAAAGACTGAGGAACTGTAAGTCGATCCTTTAACTAAAGGACTTCACCCACTTGTGTTTGTGATACAAGTATACAGTATGAGTGTTTTGGCGTCCTTAGATACTGTTATTAGCAGATCGTTATGTTTGTTCCATGTACATTTGTACATTTTGATGTATTATGATAGTATGATGGTTCATCAACAAAGATGATCATCGTTTATCCTCAGTAATACGTGTTATCTTACATTGTCATAATATGTATGAAAGTCTTAAGATTTGTGTCGATCTTAAGCATTTAAAGGTCATTGGGCATATATACAGATTGACATTATGACTATGTCATTTAGACGCTTACAGTTTTAGTACGGGTATCCATAAATTTGACATGACATAGGGGGATATAAGTTTTTAATCCCATAAAGGTTCTTTAATGCAGTTTAGCATTTAGTTGAAGAACATAAAGGTTTTCTCTAATGCAGTTTAGCATTTAGTGGGAGGAAACAAGTTTTCTCGAATGCTGTTTAGCATTTGATGAGAGAAAACATGATTCTTTAATGCAATTTATCATATTTGATTTAGCATAAAGTTGGAGAAATCGAGACCTACAAACAAAGATGATATAATTTAGATCATAAAGGTATCATCCTAGTTTGCCACACTCCATTTTCCTATTCATGTTGGTGAGGTATTAGGTATACGTGATTGTATTAGATCTATTTCATACATGATGCATGCATTTGATGGTATCGAAAGCCTTGCAAGATGGAATGATGGACTTTCGTTATCTTTGGATCAAATGTTTTGTTTTTAAAACTTAGTTTACTAATTCAGTAGTGTGGCTTAACCGAGTTTTTAAATTGTTTTTAAACTAGCGTCAAAAACTGCAATTAATGTTTGTCCAAAAGGGAGAATGTTGGACAATTTTATCCTTTCTCATAAAGTTGGACAACTATTAATTGCATTTTTCAAATTTTCAATAAATTATCAATTAAGTTACGTAATTTGATCCAGATAGAGATAATAAAGTAGCCTAATAAATGATCTAAATCAATAGGTCAAAGTCTGGGTGGAAAATGGATCCTAATTAGTGTGGATCGGACCCATATCAACCTTGTGATGGGCAAGCTCGATATGGAAGCTATATATAAAGGTTACCTGCGGTTGCTTATATCAATCGTAAGCATAAGGTTTCTCTGACCCATTAAGAGAGCTTACGTGTTGAAAAAACTGTAGAAAGACTTAAACCTCATGTCAGGAAACACTTTCCATGAAGGTCCTGGGAGATTCGTGATTGTTTGGAGCTTGAAAACGACATCAGAATCTGAGATGGAACCAAAATCAGGTATTCCGCATTACCTTCATTTTTAATCCTTTCATGTACGATCCTGGGTACGTAATAAGGTCTGTACTACGTATTACAAATCTCTCTTAAGCCTTTCAACTTATTGCAATTTAGATATATCTATGCAGTAAGGTAGCTAGTGTATTAACTTACTAACTGAACAACTCAATATCAAACATGATAAAGGGATAATGTCGCTCTCCTCTTCCTCTCTCTCTACTACATTTATATGTTAATATTTTTTGCTTCTAATGGATTTATTTAGACACGTATTTAGATATGGATTATAGCTTTTGAGTCTATTGAATTTATCTCATTTATTGAGGTCTTGAAAAGGGACAATGAGGAGTTATTAGTTTGTATTTTTCATGTTATTTGGTAAGAATTCAAAGCTTATAACTTATTTTAGTTTATATTTATTTATAGATATGGTTTGATTCTCATAGTTGTTAGGCCTGATTATTGTCGATTTATTGTGGTTAACATTTATGTTTTTACTGTCATAGTCCATAAAAAAGATATCATTATATCACCATCGCCTCCATAAGAAAAAAAAGGTCAAAAAGGAAAAAAAGAAGGCAATCAATAAACATGTTATTAAGATTAATATGATGATGATTTAAAATTATTCTGAGTTAAAATTTCAAATTGTAGATTGGGGATGATTCTCTTGTGGTATAAGTTAGCAAACTAGGGAGTAAAGAGTAAGGTATTGTATATGGACTAATTTAAACTAAATTACTAAAGTTTGGTCATTAATATTATTATTTGATTATGACTATATTGTATGAGTACTTGTAGAGTTTCCAAATGTGTTATATAATTCAGAGAAGGTCTTTAAATTAATATAGAGCCTTTATCTAAAGTAGTTAAAGTGGATCTTGATATGGAATTCAGTAAACTCCGAGAGATAAAAAGGTTAGGGTGAGGATGCTTTCTATTAGTTGTATGGTTGATTTGATTAGAATGAGCTATGATTGAGAATAAGGGAGAATCAAGTGGATGAGATCAGTGGTGATAGTTTAGCATAGATTATTAGGGTTCCAAACGAAACCAACAAGTATGTACAAAGGTTGATGACACTTTAGGAGGAGTACAAAATCAATAATCACCAAATTGTAGTTAAGTATGTATTCGAGAAAGTAAGGGGTGAATGAACAAAGAAGTTTCTAGTAGAAATTTATTCTATACATGCTAGATCTCTTTTTGTGCCTAAACACCAATTACATTATCATCATGTAGTTATTAGATAACATAATCGACGTTGATGATTGAAAGTAGATTTGTAAGGGATGTTTCTTCTTGGGCTATCTCTATAAGCATGCTTGCATATTTCCTCAAGGAATAGAGGCTAAATGTTGTAGACCATATATGAGTAGATATGTAGTTGTATTAATGGCGATTTATGCATCATACAAAATTGAAATTGTTAATTGATATATAGACATGTAAACAATGTGTAATTTAATACAAACTGACTTCATTTTTTAAATTTTTATATATTTTTTATATTAACAGGTTGCGCATGAACTATCCTTCAAGGAAAGGAAGATGGCAAAGAATAATGTCTAAAATGATATCAACATCAACGAGATGTTGGATGTTGAAAGGGTCTTAAAGTAAGAGTATGGGAAGCTGAAGGTAATGTTATTGTTGGAAATTTATGCTAACATTTAAATAAACTATTTGTAAAGAGTTTAATTAATTAATATCTTAATTTATCTTAGACATAGACGGTTGACAACAACAATGATCACACAATAAAACATCATGGTGACTAAGAAGCAACGAAAAAAGTGTGAAAGGCTTTGTAGAAGGAGATATATATAAAGGTAATGAGTGAATAACTTACTAGGTTAATGTATATCCATAATTTTTTCTCTGTATGTGAATAGTTCTTGATATTTGGTTTATATGTGAATAGTTCTTGATATTTTAGTTTAATAAAAAGGGAAGAGAAGAAGTCTCCTAGCATAAGGAGGTATTGGTAATGATGAATAATAGTCAACATCTAGTTCTAAGTCATGAGGAGACACCAATAATAGACTAAAAAAATAGAAGATGCCTAGAGGTGTGTGGAGATGCTAATGATAGAGAAACTAAGTGAGCAACTGGTCTCAAGACATAAGGAAATGCTAATGACAGAACAGAAAGGAAGATGTCCTAAGGTGTGAAGAGATGTTAATTAAGGAGAAATATAAGAATGAGAAAGTATTGAGACATCTAGAGGTGTTGATGACAAAGAAAATAAATGAACAATTAGTCTTTTAATGTGAGAAAATGCCAATAAAGGATAAAATGAATTATCAGACATCAATAATGGAGAAAGATAAGGATGAGACTATTAGTATAAAAAAGGAGACAACAATTAATAAGAAGATAAAAAGAAGAAGTTTAAGGCAATGGTAAGCATTAAAGAATTTGTTAAATCTAAATTATAGTTTCAATAAAATTTGACATTCTAGTTGAAATGCATAACATCATCAACAAAGAGGTGGGGCCAAAGGAAGATGTCAATAATAAATGTTGAAGGGAACAAACAAAAGGAAGAAGAAACTAAAAGTAGGTTGGCAAGATTATGATAGGTGTATATTATAGTATGTTTTCTAGATTTTTAAGTGTGCTTTTAAGTGTTTTCTTAAATGATAATTATGTGTTTAGGACTTAGAATTGTGTTCTTAATAGTGCTTTTTATATGCTTTAATTGTTTGTTTTAGAGCAAGGATTTTAATATTATGTTTCAAGGGTTGTTTATTGTGTTTTTTAGTGAGTGGAAATAGGAAAATTTGAAGAAAAGATGAAGAAAAACTTGAAGAATAAGAACATGCATGATCATGCATGCAAGTAGCATAGAGATGAACCCTTTGGTATGATTGTGCATGATCATGCTAGAGAGTTTGGATGTTGATGCATAATCATGCGTCCTCAACGCACGATCATGCATGGACGGTTTTTAACTTACGAAATTTTTGTATGCTTGACGTTTCAGGGCTAATTTAGGAACCAAAACAAGTGGAAAAATCCTAAAAAGAACAATAGAAGGCTCAAGAGTATAAAAAGAAAAAAAAACACCAAAAAGTAGGTTGCACATCATAAATAAGGAGATCAAAAGTGGAAATATGAAGATCAACTCCAATTTTCCAAAATTTCAAGATCAAGGCTTCAAGTTGTTTTCTTTCTTTTCTCTTATTCTATTTCATTGTCTTGGATGTTAATTCTGATTGGAGGTGTGTTAAGCATTTTTATAGATTTCTAAATCTATATTAGGGTTTAGTCTTGAATTTTTTTGTTTAACTTCTTATTGTTTAATTCAATATATTAATACTTTGTGGTATTTATCATGCTTATACTTGATAAGAACTTGAGAAATTGAATCAAAGTTATATGTGCTAAGTTGTGCAATGAGAGTTGGTACCTTAACAGACCTATAAATATCATATTAATAAACAATTACAGAGATATTTTAATTATAAGTTAATTATCCTTAGGATTGCTTCAATCCAATTAAGTAGTTAGGAGTAGTTTTGTGAATAAAAAGGTAGCAATTCAATTGTTATCTATTTTAATTGGGTTTACCTGATTAGATCTCAAAAGAGGGTAATCAAAAACTTATGATATCTAGGATCAAGCATAATTGAATTAATAAAACCTATAATTGTAATGGTCGATATGTAATTCTCTGGCCCGTTTTATTAGTCCAATCATGATGTAAGTTAATAAATAGGCAGTGAATTGAAACTCATTGTAATGTTGAACTAGCTTTTACTAAAGTTAATAAAAATCCTTTTATTTTTCTAAAAAAAGATAAAGGGAGGACAAAACAAGGATAAAATAACCCCACAGTTTATATTATTGATTAACTTTGTTCTTATTGCTAGCTTCACTTAGTCAATTGTTTAGTTTTATTAGTTTATTTTAATTTTAGTTCAATTACTTCAATCTTTTATTACTTTAAACAAAGTGCATTCAAGTTGATAGGTAACTAATCCAATCCTCGTAGGAACGACATTTTGTGTACTAAAATAGACAATTTGTATACATGCAGTATTGCATACATTAAAACTAAGCAAACAACTTTTTACCATTGTTGCTTAAGATTAAGTTAGCATGATAAGTCGTTTATAATGCATTTAAATTGGACTTATATTTGGTTGATTTGTGAAATTTGTGTTCGTAAATTAATGGAATTAATTGTTAAATGTTCACAGATGGTTTTCAATGCCAAAAAGACGAAAAAGGATCGAAAAGAGGAAAAATATGGAAGAAATCCGAAAATTCCAGTCTGGCCGAAATTCAAAGATTAGGCGTGGGCACGCCTAAGGTTATAATCCCAATT
>JAOSBL010000004.1:10671789-10683175 GCA_027568915.1 Erythroxylum roraimae | reverse complement strand
TGGTGGAAGGGTGTTCAAAATGTAATGCATGAGGAAAGAATCAGACATCTTAACCTCTAGTTTCTTTAACTGAGTCGCAATATCCCTCATCTTCATGATATGCTCACGCACACCTCAGATACCATGAGCCTTGTAGATGAAAACTTCATAATTAGGGTGCTTGCAAGTGCTTTGTCTGAAGTTTCGAACTGCTCATCAACAATCTTTAGTAAAGCACGGACATTGTCATGTTGTTCTACAGAACTATGAATGCCATCAGAAAATTTTGTTTTAACGAACATCACACTTAGGCGATTAGATCGTTCCCAACATTCATAAAGCACAATTTTTGCTGTAGTGCTGGCCTCTGTTACCTTAGGTTGTTCGTCCTTTCGGATAGCATAATCAATGTCCATCCACCCCAAATGAAGAAGAATTCTCTCCTTCCAAATCTTATAGTTTTCACCCCTTAGTTTGTGAATTTCACAACTTGTATTAGAGAAACTAACAGTTTGAATAATTGCATAAATTAAACATACATGCTACTTATCAATAAATTGAGGCTAACAAACTATATATATGTATTACCAATGTAAAACAAATCTTAAAAGACATAAATAAAATGGCATAAAAATTACTTGCGGGCTAAATTTTTAATTCAAATATATTTATGTTAAACTATATGATAAAACTATCAAATTATACACCAATTTTTAATACCTGTGGGTAAATTAGAAAAATAATTTAATATTTGATCCTAATTAATTATTAAAATATTATAAAAATTCATGTGGGATAAATTTTATTATACTAAAATAATTAATTACAATTAGAAGTCTCAAAACTTTATGTGATTAATTACATAAATATATAATTAGGGTTGTTGTGGCTAAGTCCTAATAATTAATCACTAAAAACTTTTTATCCATGATGTTATTAACAAGGCAAAAAAAAAGATATAATAGTCACGGAATAATCTATTGCAGATTACAGTTATTCAAATATATTATCGACATATATAATATATAGACATAAGCCATCAGTTCAGATAGTTGAAGCTTACCATGCCCTCCAATAAGGGCACTAGTTCAAGTCCTAACCTTAGCATTTGTTGTTTAGCAGCTAAAACCACATGAAAAGATGCAGTCAGCACCAACAGATAAAACGACATAGTCTTTTTCAACCTCTAGTCGAGTCAAACTGACCCAAGTCATGACCCATCGGATGCTCCACAAAACCATCACAAAATGCATTTTTAAATGTAGAAGCACTTCTAAAACACTTAATAGAAGATTTCTACCTTTAATCTAAAGAAAAAAATCCAAACATAACTCTAAATCGAAAGTTTTCGAACATGAAAATTTTCCAAAATTTTGAAATTCTCCAAAAACTTCAACAAGACAGAGGCTAACCTTGCTTTAATACCAAATGTAAGCACATTCTAACATATATTTAACAATAATATACATTAGAATAAGCAGATAAAATAAATGCGAAAGAAAACAAAATTACCTCTTGTCATTGTTGTTTGTTCTTGAAGAGCTGCGTTTTTAGAATTCTTTTAAGCTCTCAATTCCCAAATACAATGATGAATGTTAACAAAAGAGAACATAAGCTTAGGACCAAAAAAAAGAAAACAACCTATACGAATATGCTTCCATCAAATACAATATCAGTTATCATAAAATCAGGAATTTATACCCACTAACTTACATAAGATTTGGACCATTTATGACACAAGAAGAAGAAAAGTTCTCACCACATAAAGTAAGAGAGAAAACACTTATCACTTGGTTAAATATACATGGCTGCTTTGGCATATTTCCTTTCCATTAATTTTCCATGAAGATTATGATTTGGAATTGTCAAGGGGCTTTCAACTCTGAATTTCATCTTGCTCTCCGGAACTTTGTTAGTTTACATGGTCCAACTATTTTGGTTTTGGTTGAACCTAAAATTAGTGGCATCACCACTTCTCAGGTTATTAAGCGTTTTGGTTTTCCACGTTCTCATCGAGTTGAAGCTTGTGGAATGTCTGGAGGGATTTGGGTTCTTTGGAAGGATGACCAAATTCATGTAGAAGTTCTTCGAAATCACAGGCAATTTATCCATATGCGACTCACTTTTGATTCGCACTCCTTGCTTTTCACAACTGTGTACACAAGCCCCAAAATGCATATTAGGGTTCATCTTCGGCGAGAGTTGGAGATTTTGGCCAGTAATATCATTGAACTGTGGTGTGTTGGGGGAGATTTTAATTCTTTTTTGTGCATGGATGATAAGAAAGGTTGTAGTGCAAGAGGTTCTTTGCCTTCCCCACGTTTTCAACGATGCATGGATCAATGTAAACTTATGGACTTGGGGTTTTCGGGCTCTCGCTATACTTGGAGAAGGGGCAACGTTCATGAAAGGATTGACTAGGTCTTTGGAAATGTGGATTTTCGTTTGCTATTTCCAGAGTTATCGGTGTCTCACCTTCCTCGAGTTCAGTCCAATCATTGCCCACTGCTTGTGAACTTTTTTGTCTCCTCTTCCATTCGAGGCAATCGTCCGTTTCGATTTCAAGCAGCTTGGATTACTCATGAGGGTTTCAAAGATTTTGTTCAAGGAACTTGGCAGTCTGGAAATAATTTCTTGGCATGTTCTAGACACTTCACTGATCAGGTGAGGATATGGAACACAACTGTTTTTGGCAATATTGAGAAGAGGAAAAGGAAGCTACTGGGTCGTCTTCATGGTATCCAAAAAAGGTTGTAATCTCAGTACAATCCTTTCCTGATTGATTTGGAGAAACACCTGCAGATTGAACTTGACAAGACTTTGGCTCAAAAAGAATGGCTTTGGTACCAAAAATCTCGGTCCAAATGGATTGCTCATGGTGACCGTAACATAGCCTACTTTCATGCGTCCATCATTGCAAAGCGCGAGTGGCAGTTTGTGGACGGTTTGAAGGACTCTGAGGGAAATTGGTGTACTAATCAACCAATCTTGAAAAAGCTAGCTACTGATTATTTTAAAAATTTATTCACCGACGAGGATCATGGGGATGTTGCTTTTCCTCTTTGTGGGTACTTTCCTGGCATTACTGCTCTTCAATATCATTCTCTGGTGCAACCAGTTCTGGATGATGAAGTCAAGAAGGCCCTTTTCGACATGCATCCTTACAAAGCTCCAGGAGTCGATGGTCTTCATGCTTGCTTCTATCAAAGTCAGTGGAAGATTATTGGAAAGACTTTATGTGAGTTTATCCAGCACATTTTTGGCCTTGGCATTTGGCCTACTGAGATTAATTGCACTCTTCTATCTTTGATCCCAAAGGTGGAAAAACCTGAAACCATGTCTCAATTTCAGCCAATTGGACTTTGCAATGTGTCTTATAAAATTATTACGAAGATCATAGTCAACAGACTCAAGCCGTTACTTCCTCAGCTGGTTGCTCCCACTCAAAATAGCTTTGTGCCAGGACGTCTTATAACCAGCAATATCATTATTGCCCAAGAGGTGATCCATTCTATGCATCGAAGGAGAGGCAAGGTGGGTTGGATGGCTATTAAGGTAGACCTTGAAAAGGGGTATGATCGTCTGCGGTGGGACTTCATTCTTGATACTCTAGTGGATCTCCATTTACCTAGTAGCTTGATTTCTCTAATCATGAAATGCATTACCACTGTTAGTATGCAAATTCTATGGAATGGCGAGACTTCAGATACGTTCTTTCCATCCCGAGGTATTCGCCAAAGAGACCCTCTCTCACCCTACATTTTTGTTCTTTGCTTAGAGCGCTTTGGTCATCTTATTGGGCATGAGGTTGCGGCTGGAGCTTGGAATCCTATCAGATTGCGTGATGGTCCTCTCCTTTCTCATTTATTTTTTGCTGATAACTTGCTTTTGTTTGCTGAAGCTAATATGTCTCAGGTCAATATTATCAAGAAGTGTCTCGATATTTTCTGTGTTAACTCAGTGCAGCAGGTCAACAAAGCTAAGACTTGGATTTTCTTCTCCCCCAATGTGGCTCGTCATTTATCCAGGCACATCCAAAGGGAGCTAGAATTTCAGAGTACCACTGATCTTGGTAAATACCTTGGTGTCCCTCTGCTTCACAAAAGGGTTTCCAAGTTCACCTATAGGCTTGTGGTAGACCAAATCAAGCAGTGCCTAAGTGGTTGGAAGGCAGATAATCTTTCTCTTGCAGGGAGAATTACACTTGCTCAATCGGTGTTGTATGCCATTCCTACGTATACAATGCAAATGGCTAGGCTACCAGTTTCTATTTGCCATGAGATAGATAAGCACTGTCGTCGGTTTGTATAGGGGTCAATAGCTGACGCAAGGAAGCTTTCTTTGGTTAAATGGGCTGCTGTTTGTGAGCCTAAAAGCCGGGGTGGTCTTGGTATCAGGAATACTAGCACTAGTAACGAGGCTCTTCTTATGAAGATAGGCTGGCATCTTCTTTCTAAGGATGAGGATCTGTGGGTGAAGGTTCTCCGCCACAAGTATAATCTTGATTTCTCTACTGTGCCGACTTCTCTACCACGACGAAATGGTTCTGCACTTTGGAGGGGAGTTTGTGATACATGGCCTTCAGTTATTGCAGGAATTAAGTGGCAAATTGGAGATGGTTTGTCAGCTAAATTCTGGATTGATTCTTGACTTGCTGTTAATGTTCGATTGCTTGACGTTGCTATGTCTCCGGTTCCAGCGCACATGCATGCCGCTCTTGTTGCAGCATTTGTAACTGATACAAGAGGTTGGCGTTGGGATTTATTTCATCATCTTCTCCCTCCATCATTATGTCTTACCATTGCTAGGATTCATCCTCCTTCACTTCATCTTGGTAAGGATAAAATTGTGTGGGGTCATGACCGTAATGGCAAATTCTCTTCCTCTTCAGCTTACCGGAGGTTGCATATGTCTAGATCATCTTCACATCAGGATACGTTGTGGTCTATGGTGTGGCATTGGCATGGTCCTTAAAGGATTCGTGCTTTTATGTGGCTAGTGGCTCATGATGCTTTGCTTACCAATTGGAATCGATGTTATCGTCACCTTGCCAATGACCCTAGTTGTGCTAGATGTGGTGCTAGTATTGAGTCAGAATTGCACGTTCTCAGAGATTATCCTCATGCTCGTTAGATATGGGAGAAATGCCGTCCCTCCAGGTTTCTACCGGATTTCTATAATCTTAACCTTTTGGATTGGCTTCAACAGAATCTATGCTGTGATTTGGAGTTTTTTCGAACATCTCCATGGTCTCTTTGGTTTGGCACGACTTGTTGGCTTTTATGGCAGTGGCGTTACAAATTCATTTTTCACCCAGACTCTTTGCCTTCTGAAGATTTTTTCTGTATTGTTTTACGACGTGTTAGGGAATCCAGCATACGCTTCTGAGTGCTCAAGCTCTTCAGGGTCGTCCAGCAAGGGAGGAGCGGTTAGTTACCTGGCTACCCCCACCTTTAGGCTGGGTAAAAGTCAACTCTAATGGTGCTTTTCGCTCTTCAATTAATCGCGCTACAGCAGGCGGAGTGGTTAGAGATTGGGTGGGCAACTGGCTCCATGGTTTTGCTTACAATATTAGGATATGTTCGGTCATCTTCGCTGAGCTTTGGGATATTCTCCAAGGACTCCAACTTGTTTGGAATGATGGCCATTGCAACGTGGTGGTGGAGTCTGACTCAAACTTAGCTGTTAATGCTCTCACAGGGAAGTCTTTTGGGGATGGTATGGATCAGCAGCTTTTGTCTGCCATTCGGTTACTTTTGGACAGACCTTGAGTTGTTCGCTTCGTTCACACTTATAGGGAGGGCAATCGTTGTGCTGATTGGCTGGCCAACCACGCTTTTCAGTTGGATCTTGGGATTCATTTTTTCTCAACGCCTCCTTGGCATTGTTCTACCAATTGTATGGAGGATATTTGCGGGGTCTCTTTTTTGCGAATGTGTCCTATTTAGTTGTTTCTAGGGCTTTGCCCTCATTTTCATCCCAAAAAAAAGTTATCTCAAGGTTATGTAAAAGTCGAAGTCGACCAGATTGTCCATTCAAAAAGTCTACAACAATTTCATGCAGATCTTTTCAAGACAAAATCTCTTACTTAGGTTCACATTTATTATATTCAATTATATAAAAAATATTTATCTGAATTAGTCAATATTCAAAATATTAACATTAATACTCTCAAAAAATAATGAATTAGATGTTTCATAAATCAATTTCTTAAAAAAATTGGATCAAATCTAATTTTTTTTTGAATTCACCTAATCTAATTCTACTTAATTTTAAGGAAGTTCAGATAAAGAGTGAGGTGGGACTTTAAACAAGCTATTGATCTTTTATCCAACATGCCTTATTGCGTTATCACTATTCCAGGGAAGAGTATTTTACTGGTAAAAGCTCACCAAAGTCCAAACCTCTGGTGCTAGAAATGAGAAATCCCCAATGCTGCTAACAATAGCGGATAGAAAAAATATAATTAATAAAAACGTTAAAAGGGTTCCCGCGAGACAACGGTACAAGTGGCGGTTCAAAAAAGATTTGAGGAATGGCGGGAAATGACAAATAAAATAATTCGATGGCGGGGGTTCCTACACTTCATCATTTACCCACGTTCCCTTTCACATCCTGCCAACAATCCATTTTTCTCATTTTACTGGCAATACTTACTTCCCAAATTACCCCTCCCCCTTACTCTCCTCTCCCATGGATCGCCAGAGGATCCCAACCCGAAGGAGCTTGAAGAGGAAGCTGGACAACGATTTCGAAGATCGCCAATCTCTGGACAACGGAGGAGATTCCGTCGAGGCTCGACGAGATCTAGCCCGAGTTCTACAAGGCCAAGTTCATATCCTCAACTCCTCCTTCTCGTCTCTCGAGGCCGATCGAGCCGCCGCCAAGCGTGCCACCTACTTCTTCTCTCAGCTCGCTAAGAACGGTGAAGTTTTCCACCATTTATTATGATTCTTGAAGAGGATTGTTAATCTGTTTCGGAATCTTTTGGTTAGTGGAGTTTGTTTTCCTTTTTCTTTTCGGTTAAGTTATTGAATGCATGCTTTCATGCAGAAGAAATAGTGAATCTGATCGTGGATTCTGGAGCAGTGCCTGCTTTGGTGATGCATCTTCAACCACCTCCGGTTTCAAGAGTTGATGGCGGTTCAATTCCTTACGAGCACGAAGTGGAAAAAGGAAGTGCGTTTGCTTTGGGGCTTCTTGCCGTCAAAGTAAGCAAAATCACGCGAATCCGTCATTATTTGGATACGATTATGAATTCCTAGTTTTGTTGTGAAGACTATCACTATTTGGTTTTTATTTGCGTGGTTGCATGTGTCTCTGTATCAAAACAGCCAGAACATCAACAACATATAGCAGATGCTGGAGCTCTGTCCCATCTTGTGGGCTTGTTGAAGATGTGGAGGAATTGTAGTAACTCCCGCGCTGTCAGCGGTGCTATTAGGAGAGCAGCTGAAGCTATCGCTAACCTTGCTCATGAGAATAGTGGCATCAAAACAAGTGTCAGGTGTGACATATCTTTCTTTGCTCAATTTGCTACCGATTCTGATGTAATTATGGTTTCCTTGTTTTGATAATTGTTATTTGCGTAATTAGGATTGAGGGCGGAATTCCGCCTCTTGTTGAACTGCTTGAGTTTCATGATATAAAAGTACAGAGAGCAGCTGCAGGTGCACTGCGGACCCTTGCGTTTAAGAATGATGAGAACAAAAAGCAGGTGGATCAGTAATGCTATTGCTAAACTAAAGAAATACTGATTTATTTCCTTATGTGGACACGTATAATATTGGTTTCATTGATGTGAAATCTATTTGTAGATTGTAGAATGCAATGCTTTGCCCAGTCTGATATTAATGCTTCAATCTGAGGATACAACAGTACACTATGAAGCGGTTCGTTGATTTTCAATCTGTTTTATAACTGTACTCCAGTCCTCCATTATCATTTTTATTGGCTGTTGTAATGACTTTGCTAGAGACTGCCAGGTTGGTGTGATTGGAAATCTGGTTCATTCATCCCCAAATATAAAAAAAGAAGTTCTTCTAGCTGGAGCCTTACAACCTGTCATTGGATTATTGAAGTAATTCTTTATCTGTCTGCCTGTTTTTCTTTTACTCATGATTTCAAATACGTTCTTCTTAACTTTAAAGTTGGGCAGTTCCTGTTGTTCAGAAACCCAAAGAGAAGCTGCTTTGTTGTTGGGTCAGTTTGCTGCCGCCGATTCGGACTGCAAGGTAAATTTATAATTTATTGGCACTTGACGGACTTGAATATGTGTCTTCTGCTTTTGGCTTTAGGTGGAAGATTATCTTTTTGATGTTAGAAAGTTGATGCAGGTTCATATTGTTCAGAGGGGAGCTGTAGGGCCATTAATTGATATGCTTGATTCACCTGATGTGCAGCTTAAGGAAATGTCAGCCTTTGCTCTTGGGAGATTAGCACAGGTTATTGTTTCTGTAATCCCATGTGGTTGACTTGATCTATTCATAATCTTTTTGCTTTACCTTTTACTTCATTTCTCTGTGCAAATGAGTTTGTGTGGATCAGTGTTGTTGAGTATGCCTGGTTGCAGACCAATTTCAATTTTTATGTTTATTGTTATCTTATTTTGTTGATTTAGGAGGCACACAACCAAGCTGGCATTGCTCATAGTGGTGGTATATTGCCATTGCTTGATCTTCTCGAGTCTAAAAATAGTTCTTTGCAGCACAATGCTGCATTTGCGCTATATGGTCTTGCAGATAATGAGGTACAGTCCTACACTTGGTGCAACTTAAACCTTGGTTTGTGGTAAATATTAGTAGTGTGTCTCTAACCTAAAATGGTTGTATTTCTCATTTTGGGGACTGTAGGATAATGTTGCAGACATTGTCAAGGTTGGGGGTGTTCAAAAACTCCTAGATGGAGAGTTCACCGTTCAGGTATGGTTCCTTGCATGATTATATTTGAATTGCTGTTGCATATCATCCTGAAATCAGATTATATGGTAGGAAGATCCCTGGTCTCCTTTTGACTCCCTTAACTTAGTCATTGCCATGTTATTGCCTTGCAGCCAACAAAGGAGTGTGTTGCAAAGACATTAAAAAGATTGGAGGAGAAGATTCATGGAAGGGTAAGTTCTCTTGCATGTAAAGCTTCTCCTTGCCCTTTATATCTTATTTCAGCTCTGTTAAGTTTGTCCAGAATGGTAATATTATTATATCACTACTTTGGTCATTATGTTACAAATAACTTGGAGATTCTTTTTGCTCCTCTTGACAGGTACTGAGCTATCTCTTGTATTTGATGAGGATTGCAGAGAAGCCTATTCAAAGACGAGTTGCATTGGCCCTTGCTCATCTTTGTGCACCTGATGATCGAAAAGCCATTTTTCTCAACAATAATGGTACAGTTCCTGAATCCATAGAATTAAATGCTTAGCTATTTGCTTTTGGATGTAATACAGATGCGAGACTGATTTCTTAAAATGCATTTTTCTTCAACATTTCTCTTCAGGGTTAGAGTTGCTGCTGGGGCTTCTTGAGTCTGGAAACCCGAAGCAGCAACATGATGGTTCAGTGGCCTTGCACAAGTTGGCCACAAAAGCTACTTCAGTCTCTCCTGTGGATGCAGGTCCTTTATCTCCAACCCCACAGGTGAATTGCCATTTGTTTTTGTTCAATCTTTCTTTTTCATGTGACTTCTTGTCATATTTTCTTATTTAAGAATGAATAAGTTTTTGATTGTTTCACTTTCAACATTTTCCTGGTTCTATCCTCTTCTAAAACTTATAATTTTCTGCTTATAACAGTTTTAGAAAAATCCTATCAAGTCCTTTTGTAGGAATTGATGGGATAAAGTTTGTCATTGTAATTAATGTAGTATTCTATTGTAGTCTGTGCACAAAATAATCTCAAGGATTACAACAATGTCCCCTTTTTTTCATATGCTTGTATGCTTAGCACTATATAGTACATAAATATGGACTTCAAACTTTAGTGTACTAGATCAGCAAGAAATGTACATAAATAAGCACAATTGTTGCTTGCGGTCTGTTCTTTTAAATTGTTTTCTCCAGCGAGTGGTTATGTATGTCTGGTTTGACCAGATTATTTTGGCAGCTGCTTCTTTTTTCGGTTTAGCAATTATCTATAAGAAAGTAAAGTGGTTCTCAATTGTGAGTTACTTCCCTGCATTGTCCCAGATCCCTGTTTCTACAAATGGGTATCCTGTGATTGTAAAGCATGAAAGGTTATCATTATTAGTGGTCTATTAGGACTCTGATCTGATTTATGCTTCTGTCTTTGTTAGCTAATTTTTAGATAATAGATGAGATTTTTAGAGAACAAGAAATTTAACTTTTATACTTAATTTCTACTCAAGGTATATCTGGGCGAGCAATATGTGAATAATCCTACCCTGTCCGATGTTACATTTTTAGTTGAAGGTAGGTAATCGTTCTTCTACATGTTCAGTTTTATGAATTGATATACTTAAGATCTTTTTTGTGTTGTTAGATGTGGAAGCTTTATTGTGGTAATCCTTGAAAATTCTGTTAAATTTATCAACAGGAAAGCGATTCTATGCACACAGAATCTGTCTTCTTGCTTCTTCGGATGCTTTCCGTGCAATGTTTGATGGGGGTTACAGGGTAAGAATTGATTCATACAAGTCTATCACTGTTGCTCATCTGGTTCTTCATTTCATCTGACACATGCATTATGCACTCTGTTATAGTTAGAATGTATTAAAATTCTTCCTTTTCATCACCTTTTTATAGTTGCTTGTGTGCTTGGCTGCTAAAGACATTAATTTGCAGGAGAAAGATGCAAAAGATGTGGAAATTCCAAATATCAGATGGGTTGTATTTGAGTTGATGATGAGGTGCGAGTTTGAAATTCTTCTGCTATCTAATATGAATGCAAGTGAGTTGCACTGCCTAATAATTTGTTATGTGTGATTCTAGGTTCATATACACGGGAACGGTGGATGTGAATATTGATATTGCTCAGGATCTCCTCAGGGCGGCTGACCAGTATTTGCTAGATGGCCTCAAGCGACTTTGCGAGTACTCAATTGCACAGGTTAGCTATCAATTTCAGAGTTGCTTCTCAATGGTAGCTGACATTTGAAAGTTGATCTGATGAATTCCTTTTGCCTTATTAAGGACATTTCTGTGGAAAACATTTCACTTATGTACGAGTTATCAGAAGGTTTCAATGCTGTTTCATTAAAGGAGGCATGCATACTGTTCATATTGGAGCATTTTGACAAACTGAGTGCTAAGCCGTGGTATGTTCTATTTCATGTTTATATAGGTTCCTTGGAATGACATCAAAGCAGTGGCTTAAGACTTTGTCTAAACCTATATTTCCATTGTTGTTATCCGACAGATAGAATTGAACCAGCTATATAAACACTTTTAGGT
>JAOSBL010000004.1:10556577-10576387 GCA_027568915.1 Erythroxylum roraimae | reverse complement strand
GAAATTCAAGAAAGACAAGAGGAGCAAGAGGAGAGACATCCTTAAGCCAAGTTATAAGCAAGGAAACATTCAAGGTGAGTTTCACTTTTATGATTAAGTAATAAGACATTAAAGCTCTTTCAAGAAATGACAATAAGTGATTTTTCAACTACCTCATTCATGTGTATTTATTGCCTTTTAAATGTTGTAAGTTGGTGCTATATGATTGTTGCATAAATTGTGTTCATGATTGATGAAAAGCCTTTGAAAATGGTTCTGTTGAAAAGATGCATGTTTATGAAACCATATTTCGGAAGTGTTTTTCAAGATATAGCACGTATATGAAAAAAAAATCATGTTTTCGGAAATGTGCCAATTTGGGCAACAAGTTTACAAGATTTCGAAATATATGTGTTATGTGGGTTTATGGTAGTCCCTTAAGAATCGTCACGTGCACGTTGACCAAGTATAGGCTTCTCCCACCTGCCCGCAAGTGGCACAGTGCTCCTTTATGGACTTCCTCAAGTTTACGGCTACACAAGACCATCATATGGAAATGTGTAGTACGTCATGTTTTTGGACTTACCCAAACCATTTGATTTGTTTGTATGTTCATGACAAGTTGATAAGAGTGATGCATTCATAATGTGCATACACACGAATTTCTGCATTGAAAATGGTTTATAAATGATTTTGCTTGTTATCAATTATAAAATTATTACCCACGAGCTTTAAGCTCAAACCCCTCCCCCCCCTTTTTCCTCCCTATAAGCAGGTGATGAGCAAGAGATCAAGTAGTCAGTAGCCAAGGCATCACTCTGCTTTTGAAATATTTTGTATTTGAAGAACTCTTGTTAAGCAAGGCTTTAGTTGCATTTTGAGCAACTCACGATTCATGTAATTTTTGTATTTTGGAGTTTTAAGAAGTTATTGTAATTGCAGCTTGAAATGCTCGCTAAAGCTTTGTATAACTCTTATCTTTTGTTGTCAATAGAATAAGATTTGCATTTGGCTCATGATTTTCTTTCAAGTTTATACATTTCATCATTAGTTTGCATAAGGCAAAAGTTAGTGTTCGGACTCCAGGGAAAGATCTGGATCAATCTGGGTAGAAATAGGTAAATGTGCCTTCTAGAAAGTTGTAGATCTTTCTCTTAACTTTCCAATGGTATGTAGTAGGAAACTTTTGACCCAGATGTTCAAAAGTTAGGGTCCTTAGGATGGGATTTGCTTAGGGGTATTAAGTGATATCGTCTGTGATGACGTCATATAGTCTGTAAGTGTATATCATCTGTAAAGTTGTATCGTCTGTAAGGACGCTTCGTCTTAAGAGTTGCATCGTCTTAAGTTGACTTTGCTTTGTCTTAAGTTGATCGTATTCGTCTTAAACGTTGCATCGTCTTAAGTTGACCTTGCTATTATCTACCTTCCGCATTCGTCTGCCTTCTGCATTCGTCTGCTTTCCGCATTCATCTGTCTTCCGCATTCGTCTGCGGAGTCTGCTTTCTGCATTAATATTTTTTTTTAACTTCTTTTTGTCAATTGGTAAGTGGTTTCATGATGAAAAATAGGTGAGCTAACTTAAAACATTTTTTCAATTAAGATTCCTAACTCATGTCTTTATATTTTTTTATCATTCTTTAATAAGGTATATTATTATTTTTTGGTCATCACATTTATGTTATAAAAATGTTCACAACGGTACTCCTTAGGCTAGCCGACGGTGGCCTTTTGTAGTAACAACCTTGTACGCTGCACTTCGGGAGCTAGTTCAATAATTCGATTCCTTTAACTTAAAAAAGAAATTGCAAAATGTGTAGGAAATACTGTACATACGAATTTGACAAGAGAAGCACGGAAGGAAGAAGTTGAACAAAAGTAGTTAGTAGAAGAAAAAGAGAGATCTAGCCTCTCCTCTCTCTTCTCTTCCCATATTTATTACTTGTCCGAGAAACATACATAAAAATCAAATTTGCCTTTATAAAAACAATCTGAAATTAAAATAAAATTTCCGATCAGTTCATTCACCCTCCAGTTTTATTAGTTATAGCATTCGCCTGTTAATATTATCTTCGTCTTTCTCCCTCTTCCTCGATTGTTCTCTTTGTTTTTGGACTCGTTACTACTACTACTACTATATTACACACCCTTCCTTACAATTAGATCTGAAAATCAAATTCCCCAAAACGCCCCTCACCGCCACCTCAAAGGGAAAATAGAGACAGACACATCCCAACATTTGAAAATCAATTGATGGACGATTTTCCAGGTCTCCTCCAACGTGACTTCGGTTACAAGCCTCAAGGCAAGTCCACTCCCATGGCTCCGCAGCGCGGAGGCACCTCTAACAGTGTTTCCTTCTCCTCCGGCAGCTTCGGATCCACCCACCGATCGTCCTCCAATCCCGTCTTCGATGATCACAACCGTGCCGGCGCCGGCGACGGCGATGATTTCCTCTTCGACGACGTCTTCGGTGGTCCTCCCAAGCACTCTGAATCGCGCGGTGCTGCCAGAATTAGGAGCGGAACGGCGACCACCACGTCTTCTTCGATTCCGGCGTTTGATTACGACTCTATTTTCAAGGATCAGAATGCCAAGTCGTCTTCGTTGCCGGTTATCGATAAGCCGGTCTACGATGACGATATTTTTGGCGGATTGCCAGGGATTAAAAACGCGTCATCTGGTGGGGCTTCGTCGGCGAAGTATGACGATGTGTTTGCTTCAATCGGGACAACTTCTTCGCCTAAGCATAAGTCACTAAACAGCTCATCACCTTTTGATGATTTGAAAGTGAATTTAGGTAAAAAGGATACAGGAGCAAAGAGAGGGAGTGCTAGAGTACATAAGGATTCACATGGTTTCGATGATTTTGTGTCTGTCTTTGGTGCCAGTACGGCTCCGAATTTAAGCAGGTATAAATAATTGCAGAATCACAGACTTTATCAGTTATCTTGAGTTGAAATTCAGAAGTTGATCCCGTTAGATCAGTAACTAAAGGTGCTATCATTGATATTGCATCTAGACATTGCTTGCCAAAATGTTGTCTAGTTAAAGGATTTAGATTATTATTTTATCCTTTTCTTTTTCTGAGCCACCTGATTTGAAATTTTATACATCTTCGAACAGGGAAAGTTTCATGAAAGAAGTATATTTGATCAAACGGAGCAGTCAACTAAATTGTATGATTACTCATTTGTCCTTTTCTTGCATAATGTTAGATTGTGACTTTGTCTACCATTATACTGTTGACCAGTTCAATATTTCATTTTTGTTTTATTTTGAGTTGGATTTTCGATTCCTTACCCTAGAAATTCACATTAATATTGTCTAAATTAGTAACTCTTGATCATCTGCCGTGCTATACTCACCTGCCTAAATATTAGAGGGATAGATCAGTTTAGGTGTCTACAGGTGTCTTGTTATAGTGGTCTAGGGATTTTGATTGATCTATTGATCCAAGTCTCGGATTTCTTTATTAATTGCGATTAACAGTACCATTAATTAAATTTCACTCTACTAACGTAGGCCTTAAGAAGTTGTGCTTCATATAAATGTAAACTCGGTAACACACATAGTTTGTAAAATTGCTTCCTCATCGTTAAGTCATATTTAGTTTGTATGGTTTTATTTCTTCATTGGGGCCGCACTGGAAACCTAAATTTGATGCTGAAAAGAATTAGCGAACTATAATCACACAAATAGTAGCGTCACTGTCTTTTCAGAATTTGACTCCAAGTGGTGTGCTGTTTATCTGGATGTTATTGTTATGCAAATTCAGGGCTTGTTTTTCTCATTTTTATTTTTGATTTTTTTGTTTTTATTTGTTTGAATTTTTGGTTTCTGTTTCTATTTTTTTCATTATTTGATTTACTATTAACTAAATGTATATTATTACTATTTAATATATTAAATTTTAATAAGAATTATTAATAATTTAATTTAATATTATATATTTAATTAATTAGATTAATTATTAGTAAGAATTATGAATGATGTAATTTTACTTAATAATTTTATTTAATTTTTATAATTAAATTAAATTAAATAATTATTAATAAATATAATAAAATTTAAAATATCTTCAAAATATATACATTTTAAATAAAATTTGATTTAATAATTAAAATATATTTAAAATAAATATTAATTTTTAAATAAAAAGTATAAATTTTAAATTATTTATTTTAATAAAATAAAATAATTTTATTAATAATTTTGTGAATAAATATTATATAAAAGATTAAAATAAATTTATTTAATTAAAAATAATTTATTTTTAAAATTTATCTAATATGTAATTATTATCATTGATAAACATATAGCTATATTAATATTAACAACTAAAATTTTTTTATTTTTATTTGAAAGAAAAATAGAAACTAAAAATAGAAAATTAAAATTGAAGACTACAATAGAAAAACAGAAGTTTATTATGTTATTGAACTGCAGTCGCTACTAGTATTGAATTATGTTTTGCTTATTAGTTACAAAGTTACAACAATCTTGACTTTTTGTTTTGCTACTTACCTGTTGAATTGTTGCTAATTGAAGCCCTAATAATGATCATACACCTAACTGAATGTTATTTTTAACATGGCAAGATGGAGTAAAGTTAGTGCATGTCATTTTTCAAAAAAATAAAATTTTCAAAAAAAAGTTAGTTGCTGTCATTTGGTTGTTAATGCAGGGTCTGACTTGGAGTATTGAAAGGCTTTCTGTGGATTTTGTGTTAACTACTAACTTTTTGCAGCTTATATCCTGCTTCTAGATGCCCCTTTAACTTCTGCTAAAAGTTCAAACATTTTATTTAAAATTTAGTTTACTTGTGAAGGATGTTTTCTCATTCAAGCTACAGGTTTGGATTGGCAAACCAGACCAAGAGAATTATTTTGATTTTTCAACCATGCTTGGGGTTGATTTTAGTATACTTTTTCACCACCATGTTTTTAGATGCTTGGAATTGTTTCTTGTTTGTTCTATTATTGGTTTTTATAAGTGAGTCATTACTCTCCACAGGTTAGGTTCTTATCCTACTCAGTCCCAAAAGCCATCTTCTAATTCAGCCAAGACAGCAACCACTGTAATGGAAGACCCCTTTCTAGTATTAGAATCTACTTCTACGCATTCAGCTTCTTCTTCAGGGTTTTTCACTGATCTGCTGGAAGAAATTAACAGATTCAGTAGTGCTGTTGACAATTCATCTAATAAGAGGGGGGTATTTGACGAGATAGACCCCCTTGATAATCTTGGAAAATATGTGCCTCCAGTTTCACCTGAGAACACTAGGAGAGGAAAGGATAGGAGCCCTCTAAGGAGTGAACAAAGAATAGGAAGTACTTATTCTACTAGTTGTAAGGAACCAGTTGTAAATCCTGTGGAGAATGCTGAGGGAAAGTCATGCAAGAAGTCAACAGAAGATATCCAAGAACATCATGAATCTGTATTTGATATGTCTACTTATTCTTTTCCTAAGTCTGCTAGTCAAACTGTATCGCTTCCTTCATATGTGAATGCCAGTTATAATGAGACAATTGCATCTCCTAGACCAGAAGAGGTATCAGAATCATCAGATGATGTGTGGCTTACTGTACCTGAAATTCCACTTTTTACTCAACCCACTATGGCTCCACCTCCTTCAAGACCCCCACCTCCATGGGCAGCTCAGATTTCAAAATCAGAAACAAGTTCCTTTTCTTCTGCAAACTTGAGGAAAAAAGTTGATGATAATGGTTTTTCCTCAAATTCCAGTCCGTATGCTCAAAGCCCTACAGGAAGAAGCTCGGTGGCCCCTCAAATTGATGAACTTGAAGATTTTGCCACTGGCAGGATCCGAAACAACAATAATGAACATCCTGATACTCTTTCTGGGGAAGATGTTGATACCAATTCCTCTGCTGCATCTGCTGCTGCGATGAAGGATGTTATGGATAAAGCTCAAGTTAAATTCAGGCAAATGAGGGAGACAGATCTAAAGGCTGGTAGAAATAAAGAAGCAATTCAACTTGAGAGAGACATGCAAGGTGCTCAACAGAGAGAATTCAGAGAAAGGCAAGAGAGAATAGAACGTGAGAGGCAACATAGGGAAAGGGAGGAAGAGCATAGAGAACAGAGGAGGCTTGAGAAAGAGAGGGAGAAAGCTCGAGAAATGGAAAGGGAGGAGAAAGAAAGGGAGCAAAGAAGGCTTGAGAGGGAAAGAGAACGAGCAAGAGAGATTGAAAGGGAAAAGGCTAGACAGGCTGTGGAAAGGGCCACTAGAGAGGCACGTGAAAGAGCATCTGCTGAAGCTCGTCTGAGAGCTGAAAGAGTTGTTGTAGAAAAGGCAGCTGCTGAAGCTCGAGGGAGGGCAGAAAGGGCCGCAGTTCATAGAGCACAAGCTGAAGCACGTGAAAGAGCTGCCACTGAGGCAAGAGAGAGAGCAGAAAAGGTTGCTGCTGAAGCTCGTGAAAGGGCAAATACAGAAGCAAGGCAGAGAGCTGCTAGTGCTGAGGCTCGTATTAGATCTGAACGGGCTGCTGTAGAAAGAGCTGCTGCTGCAGCTAGGGCAAACCAACAAAAGAATGACAGTGATCTTGAATCATTCTTTAGTTCTAGAGCAAGCAGTGCACCAAGACCCCGAGCAAGTGCTTCGGTTAGGAAAAATTGCTTCAAGATTTTGTGTTGGCATCAACTTCTGATTCTAGTTGAAGTGTATTAATTTTCTCAACTTTTAATGCAGGATCCTTTTGTCGATAACCAGAGCAAGGGAGGCCCTGAAGTACCTGAAAGGACGTCTGTTGGAACTGCAGCTAACATGCGAAAAGCATCTTCAACTGCCAATATTGTTGATGATTTATCTTCAATTTTTGGAGGTAGCTGAAGTTTGGATTGCAGTATTTGTTTTTAATTTTTGAATTATCGTGTTGGTTTGAATTTACTGAATTTGTTTGCAGCAGCCACTGCATCATCTGGAGAATTCCAAGAGATTGATGGGGAAACTGAAGAAAGGCGTAGAGCAAGGTTGGAACGCCACCAGAGGACTCAGGAGCGAGCGGTATGTAATTTGTTTTTTTATTATGACTTCATAGTATTCCTCAAGAGTTATTTCATGCCATATGCTTAATGTTAAGCACTTACATGCTAGTTTCATTGGTTTTAATTTCTTGAGTTTGTCTGTTCAGGCAAAGGCATTAGCTGAAAAGAATGAACGTGATCTTCAAGCTCAGAGGGAACAATCAGAAAGACATGTACGCTTAGTATATTGGGCTCTTTGTTTTAGGGATCTGTATCACATTTCACTATGAAATTGATAAACTCAGTTCTAGTTATCTTCATCTAATACAGAAATTATCATTTTTAGCTGTAGCTGGTTTTTCGAGGTTCTTGGTTATACTGATGAAAGTATCAAAACATAAATGTTTCCAAGATGTATTATTGTTGTTCTGAAGTATTGACGTCATGTCAGTAACTAAGATTTGGAAACAAATTATAGTTGATCGAAGCCCAATATATTTTACCTCAGACATTCAAATACTTGAGGGGATCTTTATGTTGTGTTTTATCTGGCTTGTAACTCCATTAATGATATTTCACTTTGTGGTAATGATTCTTTCCAGATTCAATTGATCTGATATTGGTTTATTTTGCATCTCAGTTGATTGCTGAAACATTAGATGTTGAGATAAAGCGATGGGCAGCAGGGAAAGAAGGGAATTTACGGGCTTTACTATCAACAATGCAATATGTGTGTATCAATCTCTCCTAAGTTAGATATAATCTGCATAGCCTTTGTTTAAAGGGCTTTAACTCTGCAATTGGCTACAATTATATGTTATCGTTTTCTCATATGGTACAAGTATTTTGCTTCTAGAAATGCTGATCTTGTCGGATGCTAAAATCTGAATATAAATGTTGCTGCAAGGGTTTGGGGGACCAACCTTCAAGTTCTTGATTTGCATAGTAGATGTGATCCTTTGTACTTGTTTTCCACCCAAATGCATATATGTAAATTCATATGAACGTAATGGCATATAAGGCATCTTGTGCAATATTTCTTATTTCATTTGGTTGTGTGGATAGTCTTTGCATTAGTTTGGCATTGCAAATTGCTGTTTCAAGTGTTTCCAACGAAAATGTAATTGTTTCTACTCAATGCTAATATTTTTCTATACAATGAACAGGTTCTCTGGCCTGAATGTGGTTGGCAGCCTGTTTCTTTGACCGATTTGATTACAGCTGCTGCAGTTAAGAAGGTTTATAGGAAGGCAACTTTGTGCATACACCCGGACAAAGTTCAACAAAAGGGTGCCAATATTCAGCAAAAGTATATTGCTGAGAAAGTGTTTGACTTGCTTAAGGTATTGCTCCGTTTTAATTGTAACCATAAAGGAACGTAGCTTTGGAATCTTACCTTGTTATCCTTAACACTAGTTTTACAGTTGGTTGCGTCAAATTTGTTCTGCTCATGCAAAGTCATCTTCTGTGAAAATAGGAAGCGTGGAACAAATTTAATTCAGAGGAGCTGTTTTAAATACCTTGAACTCAATGCTTGGCGAAAAAATAGTCGATTTCTAAGTGAAAAAAACTTCCAGCAGATGCACTTTTTCTCGATTCAGTTGTCCACTTTGATCGCAACTGATAAAAGATTTGGGGAGGCCTTTTGCAGCTATTTAGATGCAGAAGTGTCGTACATTGGATGTATTGTAAACTGACGTTCCTTCAAAAATATGGCAGAAAAATGGAACTGTTTGTTTGGAAGAACATCAAACGTCATTTGGTTATTCATCATGTTTAGTTACCTGAGCCCGAATGGATGGCAGGAGGATCTTTTTTGAGCTTTCAATTATTTATTTAGTAATTATTCTTTTTGTGGGTAGAGCATGATATGTGGAGAGGGTTGGCATATGCTTATTGTTACCGAAATTACAGACGTTGGCAAGCCAATATATTGATTCTTGAGCAAGTTCCACTCTGGTTGGGATTCATAGGTATACATAATTACCTCGCATGTTCTCTTTGGCTATAAGCACAAGTATATCTATCTTGCTTGAAAAATACCCTTTCAAATACTTCTGTCAGATTTATGTTATTGCTGTCTTAAGGAAAATTTTCATGGACAGATCTTTGTAGTTTGGTAGAGTTCACAAAATATACTTGTTTTTCCTAACATTTTATACCGTAACTGCTTTTCCTTGACAAATTGCTGCTTACCTATTCGATTAAAAAAGGAGCTATTTCTCAACCTATGTTGCATTTAGTACGAGACGAGAGCAAGTAAACCAAGCAGGGTTTTGCAATATATAATACAAGTTTGTAGAAATTTCATTTCATATACTAGTAGTTGGACATCGTATAGAAACATACAAGTAAATCGCAGTCGTTGAGAGGAAACCCAAGACTAGGTAGAGGTGGTGACAGTGGTCGAGATAAGTTGGGAAGGTGTGTATTAGCATTTGTGTTCGCTATGCAACATGTTACAAGCCTAGAAGTAGAAACACAATCTCTTTTGTAAGGATTGAAACTTTGCGCTGAATTATTACCCAATTCTCGAGTAATAGTTCAGTTGGACTTTAGAATTTTGGTTGACATGTGCCTTGGTAGAAGTAGAAACACAATCTCTTTTGTAAGAATTGAAACTTTGAGCTGAATTATTACCCAATTCTCAAGTAATAGTTCAGTTGGACTTTAGAATTTTGGTTGACATGTGCCTTGGTAAAGTTTAGATTCCATGCAAGCTGGCGGATTGGTTAGTTGAGGTATTGAGGTTTTCTTTTGTGGATGGTTTTTTACGTTGTTATAGAGGCAAATCAAGCAGCAAATTTCTTGGCAAACTTGGGATGTTCGTTGGAGAATTTGACCATCTACAACACTCAATCACTGATGCCTCGTCCCTTGAGAGGTATATTGACTTTAGATACGTCAAGCTTGCCTTCATTAAGATTAAGAACTGTTTAATTGTAATAGATATTAGCGATATTGACTTTTGTAATTTCTTTCAATTATAACGCCTTTGATGGTTGGCATCTAGTGTTAGATTATTTGCTAATGTGAACTCTGTTTGTTTCAAGAAGGTTAGGTTGATGCCCCCTTGTTCTATACTTGTCGTTTTTCTTTTTAATAAAATAGGGCATCTATCCCCTCCAGAGTGCCGCCCCTAGTTAAAAAAATTAAAAAGTAAAAAATCACATTCGAAATTATGAGTTATGCTTGTCTAACACAATTCTATCTCAATAAATTTGTTAGATAGATTAAAAACGAAATAGTGGTGAAATTAGAGGAAATGTCTAGTCTTTTATATCATGTAAAATTATGATGGTTTGCACTCGAGAGATTAAATTGAGTATTAATAATTTAAACAAGTATATTTTATCTAATAAATACAATTGGACAAAAATCAATATTTGATAAAAAAATAGTTTAATATAAATCAATAATATAATAAAACAATAATTTAAAGAGTATGAAAAAGAAGAAAGTCAAATAAATTTATAGTGGTTCGATAAACAACTCTTACGTACTTCTATCTCTAATATACTTCATAGAATTTGCATTAAGTTTCTTCATATAACAAATAAAAAAGGAACCTTCTTATAATGATCTTGTTTTTTACGAGTAAAGAGTAACTATTATAATCTTTCTCTAAGATGGAGAATAACTTAACTCACAAAAGAATTAACAACTTAAAAGACCTCACTTGATCACTTTAATTACCTTAAAGGCTCACTCACTTCAAAATGCAGCAACAAGATGCTTTGGAAAATTTTTAGAAATGTGTTTATGAGACACTCAAATATTTTTTTCGATGTCTCAACCAATAAAAAATCATGTGTTTACAAGGTTTGGAGGTCAACATAGCTGTGATCAATAAAAACTAGCTGATGTGCATTGGTTGACCACTATTGGCCGTTGGAATATTGGTCAATCATTGTGACTCATTACATTAATCGACCAATGTATCAACTAATGTTGCTACGAGGGTACATAAATTTTAATAACTTTAACTCATATTGGTTAATTAATATATCTAAAATCATGATTCAAACATTTTAAATGCTTAAACTTAAATTTTTAATACAAAATTGACTTAAACACTTCTATGATGTTCTCCAAGGTATGTTTTAAAGATTAAAAGAATTTTTTAAATCAAAACTTTAGTTCTTCTTAATGATTGAAAAGACCCACACAATGAGTTAAAATAATAATGTGTTTATGCATATTAAGTCTCTAAAATATCAAAGTGACTAAGTAGGTAGTACAATAAACAATATATATTTATTTATAACTTTAACGTGCATTATTCTTCCTTGATCTTGATTCTATTTTTCATTTGAATAACTTATATTTTGTTATCAATAAAACATATATTGTAACTTCTTTGAGTTCAACAAACTCTCCTTTCTTATGATGACAAAATATTTCGTAATATTAGACAAACAATGATAAAATTAAATACATATAGTTTATTATTCTAAGATAACATGAATAGTTAGCTTCCTTTAAATTCATGCATCACAAAAAAAAACTTTCAATTTAATATATCTCACGTAAATATTAACTTTTGTAAATATTACCAAGATAACTTACCATAAATCTAATATCACTAACTTTATCTTTCCCTTATTGAAAACATTAAAAAGAGTCAATTACCGAAAAGTCTGTAAAAATATTATTAAAATAATAAAGCACATGATAATTCAAATAAACAACAATCAAATCAAATTTAAGCACCTACGAAAATCCTCATCAAATGAAATCCTCATCAATCATAGTTAGTTCTATCATACTCATGTAAAATCTATTCTAACTCATTGGTTAATAAATATGTTGGCCAATTAATGTAATGTATCAATGTATTCTAACTCAATATCATCATTTGCATATGATCTCTAATGACAATGACATTTAATTTGTGCATAACAATTACTGATTGCTACATTTTTGAATTTCGCGGTTGATAAGGCAACTAAATTTTATTTCTTACTAAACTATAACACTAATGCATTGCCTAAAAATTGACAAATATCAGATGTATTCTTTCTATCTAAAAGACTATTGACATAACCCACATTTGAATATCCAACCTAATCAAATTTTGTCTAGTTAGGATGCCAAAGGCTTAATGGCATGGTACCACAAAGGTATTTAAGTATACACTTAACAGTTAAAAGGTGAAACTCTTTTTGGATTTAATTGAAATCTAGCATATAAACAAATACTGAACATATTGTTAGGCCTACTTGAGGTAAGATAAGGTAAACTACCAATCATACCTCAATATAGGTTTACATCAATCAGCTTGTTCTTTTTCCTTATTCAAATTAGTTGTAATACTTATAGGTGTCCTTAGTGACTTGATTTGATTTATTCTAAAGCATTTGAATACTTGGCTTAACTAATGAAGATGCACTCTTTTATTTGCTTCATATGAATTCTAAGAAATAAGTTAAGCTCTCCCATCATGTCCATCTCGAATTTTCCATTCATACACATAGAAAATTCTTTACTTATGCTTTCACTAGTAGCACGAAAGAAAACATCATCAACATAAATTTGAACAATTAAGATATCTTCCCTATCCTTTTTAATGAATAAAGTTGTATCAACTATGCCTTTAGTAATATCATTTTTCAAATGAAATGCACTTAACCTATCATACCAAGATTTAGGAGCTTGTTTTAAGCTATATAATGCTTTAGAAAATTTATACACATGGTTAGGTGCATCATAATTTTCAAAATTAGGTAGTTGATCATCATAAACTTCTTCTTCTTAAATAAAACTATTTTAAAATAACTTTTAACATTCATTTAAAAGTATTTGAAATTAATATAAGATGCAAATTCAAGTGATAATCTAATAGCTTCTAATCTAGCTATTGATGCAAAAGTTTCCTCCAAATTTATGATCTCCTCTTAAATGTACCTTTTAGCCACTAATATAAATTTATTTTTGTATAGAGGTACCCAATATATCTAATTTGTTTCTAAATTCCCACTTAGTACCTACAATTTGGTGGTCTCTAAGTCTACGTACTAAAGTTTAAAACATTCTTCTCTCAAATTGGTTTAATTATTCATTCATAACAAAAATCAGGGTAGTTGTTATCATAGAAAATTTACAAATGACCTCATGAATTGTATTGAACATCTAAGGGTAACTGATCTTAAATCAGAAGGGCACTTCTATACTTAAAGCAGTAAATAGGGTTTTGATTAGTTTATAAGGAAAAACTTGACAGGGCACTTATCAATTCCTGTTGGTTATATAAGTTCCTTGATAGTATAACTAACTTCATAGACCCCTTGTTCTCTGACCACCCACCTATAAGGCTTTTTAGTTTTCTCTACTATTCTATTAGACATTTTCCATTCAGATTTAACAAATTCTTGGCTCATCAACATGGTTTCTTAGAAGCTTGTACAAAAGGTGATGAGAAGTTTATCTCTAGATCCAAACAATACTGTTGTGTTTAGAAATTCAAAACAGTTAAGGATGAGCTTAAACAACCGAGTAAATCCATGGGATCCAATATAAAAACTACAGTGAAAGTTGTTAAAGTAAGGTTAGCTGATGTTCAAAACCTTTTGGTTTCAAATCCTAATAATGCAGGTCACTTGAGTAAGGAGAAATATTTGTTGGATAATTATATTAAGGTTGTCCATAACCATTTTTCCCTTATCAAGTAGAGATCTAGGATTGCATGGCTCAAAGATGGTGATCAACGTACCAAGTTCTTTTTTAATGATGTGTTGGAAAGGAAAAATAGAAACAAAATTTGCTCAATTGTTTCAAGTGATGGTTTTGTTTTGGAATATCATAATTCAATCCTTCTTGAAGCTATTAATTTGTTTTAGCTATTAGGAGCTGCCAAAGCTTTTAATTCATGTCTTTCATTATTAAGTAACTTCATCTCCAAAAACAATTTTGAAGAGATAGCCTCTTTACTAATTAAACCAATCAAACACAAGGAAGTAGTTGATACTATTTTCATGTTAGATAGGTTGAAAGTCCTGGAGCCTCATGGCTTTTCTTTCAAAAGTCTCATGATGTAGTTAGCAAGATGATTTTAGAAGCTATTCATTAGTTTTTCAAAATTGGCAAGATTTTGAAGGAGATTAGTAAAACATTTATCTGTTTAATTCCCGAGCTGTCTAATCTAGCTTCATTTAGTTATTATAAACCTAAATCTAGCTTCATTTAGTTATTATAAACCTATCTCTTGCACAAATTTTCTTTATAAGGTCATCTCCAAGTTGCTCGCTTTAAGATTGAAGAAAGCTGTCAATTCTCTCATTAGTGATAATTAAGGTGCTTTCACTGAAAATAGATAGATTAGGGATAATATTATGTTAGTTTAGGAGCTCCTCAAAGGATACTCAAGAAGCCATACCCCTGCTAATTGATCCATCAAATTTATTTTAATAAAGCTTTTGATAGTATCAATTAGGATTTCTTGTTACACTTATTAGAAGTGTTTGGATTACCTAGACATTTCATTCTTTGGATTAAGGAATATGTCACTACTGCTTCTTATTATGTATTGATGAATGGAAATCCTCTAAGATTTTCAAAAGGGTTAGAGTAATAAGATAGGGAAACCCAATATCTCCATACCTCTTTATTTTATAGATGGAGTTTTAACTCTTCTTGTTAAACATAATGTTAGCCTAGATCCCAATTTTAGATTTCATTCCAAATGTAGAAAATTTTCCCTAACTAATTTGTAGTTTGCAAATGATTTAATCTTATTTTGTAAAGCACATTTAGCTTCAATTCAAATTCTAATGGAGTCCCTTTAACTCTTCAAAAGAGTTTTAGGTTTAGAATTGAACTTCAACAAGAGTCAGTTCATGATTTCTAAAGAAGCCTTGGGAATGGAATCAAGCATATCTAGAATCACTAGTACGAGTAAAAAGCTTCCTTCATTGTTATATTTATGTCTACCTATTTCCACTAGAAAACTGAATTTCACTTAATGTTTTCTTCTTATTTAAAATTTTCAAAAAAGACTCTCCTCTTGGGTAAACAAATCACTTTCATATGTTGGAAAACTTCAATTGATCAAATCTATTCTCTTTTCTTTACACATTTACTAGAGTTCTCACATTTGCTTGTTTCATAAAATTTCCTATAATATGCCATGATTTTTGGAAGAAGTATTCATTGAAGCCATTAGGCCTGAGGCCATTCATACCATCCATATCAAATACTACTCTCTCAATTTCATTGTCCTCAACAAGTTTTATTAAAACATCCAAATCATAAGGAGAGACTTGCTTCAAAGTGAGTGATCTTAGCTCAGAGAGGGAAGCAGTCGAAGGACTAGGGGAACCAAAAAGGGAACTAAGTACCTTATAGCTTCTTCTTATTTGTCTAAAGAATTGAGGAGTGGTGAACCTGCTGTGGATGTGAGAGTGAATTTTGTTGAAGTTTTCCTTGCTAGGGTGGATTTGAAGAAGAAACTTGTGCAGTGGTCACCATCTTTGAGCCAATTTACTTTTGCTCTTTGTTGACGAAGAGAATGATGGTTTTCTACATCATTCATATATTTTGTAATTGTTAACTTCTCCCTATCTAGTAGTTACTGATTTTTAGGCTTCAAAGCTAACATTAATTGAGTAGCTTCTAGTTTTGATCTACTAGAGTGAATAGTAGATGTGGTGGAGCCTTTTATAGAGTTTAAAAATTTAAGCTCATAGTTGATGAGTTTTAACTTCTGTACATAACAGAATTGTTTGCTTCCTACGCATTAGAGTTCAACACCCTTCCTGCAAGCTTCAAGGAAACCAAGATCATGCACACGGTAAATATTGAATCTGAAAGGATAATGAGTAATATGTTTTTGAAACAAGCTGTCAGCTATAATGAGGGAGTGATTCGAGAATAAAGGGTCCTTGAAGTTTGCAAAACTGTTTGGAAATGTGTTCAACCATGTATCATTAACAAGTGCACGATCAAGTTTTTTTTTTTTTAAATGTGCCAAGATAAGGTTTGTTTATTTGACCAAGTAAAGGTGTGTCCTATGAAATCTAGATCAGTCACACCTATATCTTGATCACAATCTTTGAAGTCATCCGAATGGTTCTTGAGATTACAATGGCCTTCAGCTTGTGAAATGAAGAGGGTTGAGCTAAAATCGCCACATATCAACCACAGTTTAGCAATGCAGTTGCTGATTATTCTTCCAAAGGCGTCTTCTCTGAAAAGAGTAATTACTCACATAGGTAAAGGAGATATTTATATTCTCCTACAGAAAAATCAGATGGAGATGTATTGCTTACAAATTAGACAAGTTGGTTTCCAAAATGCCATGGACCATTTTCAAGGACTTTGTGAGCTTCAGATACAAAGGAAAATATGAAAAGTATGAGGTTATACTCTGAAAGTATGACAACAGATAAACCTTTAGCTTTCCATGTTTTAGTGGTCCAGCGTTGGATGATAGGAAAGGTTGGCCTGTTGTCAAAAAAGAAATTGACTAGTGTTGATTCCCAACTTTTAGCTCCCTTTTAGAGAGTTTCAATTTTAAGACACACCACAAACTTGCCATCTATCTCTTAGAGTGGATTAAAGGTGAGGGTTGTTCAATTGTAAATGTTTGTATACATAAAATTTTTAATACCTTATTTCTCATTGTTGTAGGAATTTTGGTTTTCATAGACTACCAATTTTCATAAAGAATATATTACTGATGTAATTTTGTTGAAAATAAATAGCTTAATTATTGTTTTCCTAATTGTTTTGAGTATAGAACAACAAAGTAATATTTTAAAAATAATAAAAAGAGAAAAAGAAAACATTTATAAATATAGGTAATTTAGTCAACTTATTCCAATATGAAACATAAGAAGGAAAAAGAAGAAACCAAATGTAAGCCATATTGGTCAAAGCATACATGTATTTTATGAAATTTTGGAGTTAAAGTATATCTTAATGGGATATAAATAAACTAAAAATTCATTGAGGAGAAAATTTAAAAAAATTAGGAAAAAAATGAAAGGTATCAAATCAAGGTGGCTTTGTTAGAGGAGTGCATTAAACGTTTTATATGACAAGAAGATACCACTCAAGCTAAAAGATAAAATCTATCGTTTAATAATTAAGTCGACCATGCTCTTTGGGACAGAGTGTTGACCCATCAAACAAATGCATAGTCATAAGTTAATGGTGCCAGAGATGAGAATGTTTCGTTGGATGACAACCTTAAAAAAAGAGATAAAGTTAAGAACATAGTGGTAAGATATAAATTAAGGGTGGTTAACATTGATAGTAAATTAAGAGAGAGAAGACTTAAGTAGTTCAGAGATGTTAAAAGGAGACATCCTAATGCTCTAGTAAGAAGATGTAAGAAGATTATACTTGAGGACTGTAAGAGAAAAAAAGAGGAAGATCTGAGAAGAACTTAGGGAGGTGATTAAGAAGGACATGACTCTGTTACGATTTACCGAGGACTTGGCCTTTAATAGAAAACTTTGACAAACTAGGATACTAGTAAAAGATCCTACATATCTCTTTTCTATAGGTCTTATAAACCTTTCCTTCAATTCTTGTGTCTAGTTTTTTTTAGCATAAAACACATTCATCTGTACTATTTATTTATTTATTTTTCTTCTTTCTTGTTTATTTACTTTTTTGCTTATTTTACCTTTTATTTCTATTATTTACCCTAATTTTTTATTGTATTATTATATATTAATTAATTATTTTATTTTTATTTTAAATTTTCTTATTTTTATTTTATTCTATCGTTTCTTTTTCGATATTTGCCTATATTTTAACTTTTATTTCTTCAAATAATTTTTTAAAAAAATCATTTTTTGTAAGTTTATTAAAAATAACTTCTTTATACTAGGTTGTATATTATTGGACTTTTCTAGACCACTCGTTTAATGACATTTCTAGGATGTTATTTTAGGAAAAAAAATAAAAGGCAGGGGATGAGAGGTTGTGAAATAAGATTGGGCCAATAGTATAGCCCAATGGGATTGAACACCACAAAAATTAAAAATTATATATGGAAAAAAAGTTAAAGAGATTTTGTAGTAGATAAAACCGAAAACCCTACACCGAACATTTCTCTGCTCCTCCTTCAAAATCTATCAACCAACATCACTTCCACACTTTTCTACTTCATCATCTTGAATCTTCTTTGCATTCTCCATTTGATAAGAAGTTAATTCTCCTTATTTCTCACCCACGCCTTTTGTTGTATTACTTATTGAGGTTGGAGCCATTACCTAAACATGTTGTTGTTGTTGTTTGTTTATCTAGACTTGGTGTTTTTGTTTGAAAAGAATTGATTTGACTTTTACTTTTCTCCGATTTTGTAATGGAGAGTTGGGGGAGTTTCTTCATACACGGCCTTGCAAGTATATACACGACCATGCAAACCAAATCTCTAAGATACACAGATGTGTAAGTTGTAGGTCATCTTGAAAACTTCATTTCTTGCATTTTCTTGTCCCATCTTCACCCCAATCCATCTGCTTCTTGTTCCACAAAGACAATTGAGTTTGAATATGATGGCTCAAGTTGTGCTTTTAACCCATTTTTGTTCTTGTGCTTCAAACTTATAGCTAATACCAAATATGAACTAAATGAGTATCTTAAGCATTTCACAACAATAATCACTAAGTGTTAAGAAGTGAATGTATAAAAAATTAAGCACATCAAAATTTTCACACTTAGCTTCTGACCGTTCTGGGGCAAAATAACAAAATCAAAGTCATAAATCAAAACACTTACTCATTTTTCATATTTCCTAAGAATAGATCGTCTTAAAAAATAGAAATAACTTTCAAAATTATAGTAAGAACTCAACATCCAATGCCTCTACTCATATCAATCAACAATCATTTCCTTCAGAACTGAGCAATCTAGGGGTAGACTTTGACAAAATGTGTTTAAATATGATAAATTTATGGGTACCCTCAAACATCATTATTGATCAAGACGTTCCACAACTTTGCTTATCATTTTATTTTTCCACCTCTAAGATTCACATGCATAATCATTAATTGAAGGAATTTTTATGGTTGTAATATGGTCAAAGGTTAAGGTGAGATATATTTGAGTAATGTAGCGTAAAAGGCAAAAAAGCTAGTGAAGGAAGAAAAATAATCAAATGTAACATCAAGCGCAAAAACGAACATTCACTCAAAACTGGCTACCATTAACTATGTTAAATGCTAAAATTATGTTTCATAGCTCAAATTCAAGCTCTCACACCATAACCCTTATGAAGCATAAGGAATTAAAAGGAATCACCCGTACAATTGAGGACAAACAATGCATTATAACCATAAGTGTTGATCTTTCAAAACAACGACTACCTCATATGCATCATAGTCAAATCGCCTGTTCTATACAACTTTAGGAGGAAAAACTAATCATGAATAACTTTGCAAAACAAATGCATTTCCTCCTTGATACTTTTATTTAAACATATTTTTCTTTTTTTTATTTTCCTTTTCTTTTTCTTTTGTTCTTTTTTAAATAATATAAATTGCAAATGTGTTCATTTGTTGTAATTATTATCAAATACAAAAACGTGACAAGATGTACAATAGAAAAGATCTTCAAGGATATATAGAAAGTGATCTGCCTGTATATAAACAGGTTGGATGTTTATAGCCTTAGTGTAAAAATTGCTTACTTTCTATGTTGGACCCTGAACTTTCGGTGGAAATTAGAAATAGTAAAATGAATTTTAAATGAATGTTTTGTATATAAATTGTGTTAGAGATGTTTTTATGCTTTAAGAAAATTAATGAGAAAAGAATTGATTGGTTTTGATGACTTTGATATTTGAGTAGTTTTGTTTGGGTTATGAAAGTTTAAGTGAATGAGATGAATG